>JACEIK010003324.1:135895-151885 GCA_018107945.1 Datura stramonium | reverse complement strand
CCGTCTTGAGGAAAATTAGTCAATAGGTTTTGGTTTTTGAACCCGTAGCTAATTGATGGCTTGATGTTCTTGTTATGTGCTATACATGATTGTAAGATGCGCATGTGGTTAGTGTTGAAGCATGCAAGAAGTGTATAACTTTGTTTAAGACACTTAGGCTCTTGAATTTGACTCGATGTGACTGAAGCTTAATTTTAAATTCTTGTGATTAGCTGAGTTAAGAGTCTGTTGAATGCGTCTTGAATTGAGCATGTGCTGAGAGTGTAAGTTTTTCGAATATTTCGTGCTATTGTGGAATGTCTAGAACTTGCCTGGTGTGTATATAAAATGAAATGAAGGATGTGGACTGTAGAAGATGATTTAGGCATTTCTTTTGATGAACCTAATTTTTATCCTTCACTTTACCTACCTTGAATGTTGAATCCTAGTGAGCCCCACTGAGCCTTAAGCCTATTCTTTGATAGCTACAACATAAGCTTAATCCTTTTTCTTTAATTAGCTTTGAATTTGATCCAAAACTCCTAAGAGCTTAAGGGTAAAATCTGAAAGAGTGAAGGAGTGAGAAGCATGAAAAAGAAGGAAAAGTAGTAGTTGTAAAAGTTGAGAAAGGTCAAGGGTGCACTTGTTTGAAAATGCCTGAGTATTGGTAGGGAGTAAGAAGTAAATGAATGAAAAAGTTGTGTAAATACTCCTTACTAATAAGCTAAGTGTGCTTAAAGAAATGGGAACAAGAAGAGAAAATTCAAGAGTGAAAAGAATGAGGGTGAAGTAAGAGAAGAGATGTTCTTAATGAATGTTGGATGTATTAAAAGCGCTTGGAGAAGATAGTCACTATTACTGGATAGTAGTACCTACCCGTCCCTTAACTTACATTACAACCCATTAAGTACTACTTGATCTTACGTTCATACATCCTTAAATTAGTGGAGTAAAACATAAGGGCAAGCTTATGGGTCACTACATGATGCATGTGAATTCTTTGAGAGAGCTAGCGTAATTCTATTCATATACCCATACATGTTGTGATTTGAAATTTTTTGAGTAAAAATGGGTAACTCTCTTGTTGTGAGGGCACATGTTTAATGAGAGATAACATTCATGTCGGATTTCTTAATCGGTTGATTTGCATGAGTTTGCGAAGATTGAGAGTCAAGTCTTGAGGTTAGGAAGTCTTAACATAGTTGTATTTCATTTCAATGATTAAATCGTGCATGCTCTATTTTTAACTTGCTATCTTAAATAATCATTATAGACATAGCTTGAATTATCTGTTAAATTAGTTATGTGTGAGTCTTCAGGTGCATGAGATGTAAAAGGGTTGTTCGAGGACGAACAAGGCTTTAACTGTGGGGTTGTGATCTTGGGCATAATTGTATGCCCAAGTGATACTTTATNGAGCCCCATTGAGCCTTAAGCCTATTCTTTGATAGCTACAACATAAGCCTAATCCTTTTTCTTTCATTAGCCTTGAATTTGATCCAAAACTCCTAAGTGCGTAAGAAAAAAAATCTGAAAGAGTGAAGGAGTGAGAAACATGAAAAAGAAGGAAAAGTAGAAGTTGTAAAAGTTGAGAAAAGGACAAAGGTGCACTTGTGTGAAAATGGTTGATTATTAGTAGGGAGTAAGAAAATAAATGAATGCAAAAAAAATTGCTTAAGTACTCCTTACTACTAAGCTGAGTGTGCTTAAAGAAATGGGAACAAGAGGAGAAAATTCAAGATTGAAAAGAATGAGGAGGAAGTAAGAAAAGAGATGTCCTTAATAAATGTTGGATGTATTAAAAGCTCTTGGGGAAGATGGCCACTATTACTGGCCAAAATAGTACCTACCTGTCCTTTAGCTTACATTACAACCCATAAGTCCTACTTGATCTTACGTTCAAAAAACTTTAAATTAGTGGAATAAAACACTAAGAGCAAGCTTATGGGTCACTACATGATGCATGTGAATTCCATGTAAGAGCGAGTGTAATTTTTATTCATATACCCATGCATGGTGTGATTTGAAAATTCATGAGTTAAAATGGGCAACTCTCTTGTTGTGAGGGCACATGTTTAATGAAGGATAACATTAATGTTGGATTTCTTGATCAGTTGATTTGCATGAGTTTGATTAGATTGAGAGTCAATTCTTGAGGTTAGGAAGTCTTAACATAGTTTTACTTAATTTTAAGGAATAAAACTTGCATGCTCGATTTGTAACTTGCTATCTTACATAGTCATTATAGCCATAGCTTGAATTGTCTTGCTAAATTAGTTGTGTGTGAGTCTTCATGTACATGAGATGTAAAAGGTTTGTTCGAGGACGAACAAGGCTTTAAGTGTGGGGTTGTGATCTTGGGCATAATTGCATGCCCAAGTGATACTTTATAACTTAGACTTTATCACTTAGTTTAGTCATGTTTGTTTATTTATTCACTTACATTCTCCATGTGATTTTGATGTAAATTTGGGTATGTACTAACCAACATGATTAGTCCTCGTTTCGTAGGTGTAAAATGAATTTGAAGGAATAAATAATGATGGGTGAAGATAAGGAATGGTTTTGGAAGAAAAACTACAAAAGTTGGCTAGAAGAGGGCAGCAAAATGTAATGCTCAAGTGGTGACAAAGGCCGTCACGCCGCTATCGCGGCAAGCTTCAAAGTGAAAAAATTTGAATTTTATACAATTTCCATAATGCTTCGTGATGCCTCCATGTCACGTAGGTCAATTAGGCCGTTCAGCTTCGTGACACGGAGCTGTTCCACCACAGGCCAAATTTTTCATTTTTTCATTTTTTCAAAGATAGTATAAATTGAACCCTTAGCTTCTAAAATAGGGAAGACGGGGATTTTCTCGGAAAATCAAGGGAGGCGCGAAGGGAGACTTGGAGAACTCCTTTGGGTTCATCTTGTTTTCATTTCTTTTCATCTATACTTAGGCAATCTACTCTAAACATGGTTTCCTGAGTATTTGTACAAACATGGTATTAGAACCTCCATCTAGGGTTGAAGCCATGGATATGATTGTATTTGCTTAGATTCGTTTTTTGGGTTGAGTTGTTAGCTGTTGTTTTGTCCTACAATCTTTATTATTTTTGTTTTTATGTTTGATCACCATGAAAACAAGTGGGTTAAGCATAGGTGAAAGCTTAGAAGAGCAAACCTAGGCAAGAACATAAGATTGTAGGAAGCAAGTTCTTATCTTTTGATAGATTCGCTGTCAAGATAGGAATATACCTAATTTACCTTACTTGGTTGATAAAATGGGAAGAGAGAAAGACCCCAACTTAGAATTGTACTCCACCACTAGAAGGAGTAGTTGTGAAGCTAAGTTTGATTAAATGGTTTGAGATATGGAAGTCCCCAATCAAGGGCATAAACCCCATAAACCACATCCACGTAGTGAATTGTCCATAAACTAGAAATGATATCCTCGCTCAACGATGTAGTGCTGAGGCTAGTTAGTTGTCGTTTTTAGAGGTTCGAAATACCATGAACATGTAATTCCAATTGTGTGAGACAACAATTGATAATTTCATACTTAGCCCATATTGAATTGTAGCATTGCATAATTATCCTACTTTAACTCTAGTTTTGTTTTGTATTGCTTCCGCATTATTTTGTGTCACCACTAAGATTTAATTATAATTTATAAAAACTTCTAAAACCGACTTTAACTAACACTTGAACTTGATAATTTGCTAAACCAGTCCCCGTGGGTTCGACATCCTATTTTAAAAAGGGCCACAATATTACTTGTACGACCTGGGTACTTCCATGGGCCCACCATATGGCCCTATCAAGGTAGCTTCACCAACCTCAAACCACCCTATAGGAGATCTACACCTTCTCCCATATAATGCTTCGAATGGGGCCATCTAAATGCTAGAATGGTAGCTATTGTTGTACGCAAACTCGATAAGAGGCAAATGGTCATCCCAATTACCCTTAAAATCTATCGCGCACGCTTTTAGCAATCTTCTAGGGTCTGAATAGTTGCCAGTTTCCTATCGGTTCTGCGGGGTGAAAAGTTGTCCCGAGCTTGGACTCGATTTCCTAGCCCCTTCTTGAAAGGACTTCCAGTGAGAGGTGAATCAAGGTTCGGTTCAAATGATAGCCAAGGGTACCCTACGGAGTCTCGACTAACTCTCGTATGTAAAGTTTGGCATAGTCCTCACTGAAGTCTTTGGTTTTAACTGGGAGGATGACTTAGTCATCTGATCTACTACCACCCAGATTGAGTCATGCTGTCAGTAAGTCCGAGGTAGACCCGTAATGAAGTCCATATTTACTTTTTCCCACTTCCACGTGGGTATACTAATGTCTCTGAAGTCATGCCTCCCGGTCTTTGATGTTCCACCTAACTTGTTAGCGGTTCGGGCACTTGGCCACGACCCGGCTGGAGATAAACCTCTCTTCATACCAATTCCACCAGTAAATATCCTGCAAGTCACGGTACATTTTAGTAGAACCGGGGTGAATGGAGTATCTCGAGCCG
Organism: Datura stramonium; assembly: GCA_018107945.1. NCBI lineage: Eukaryota > Viridiplantae > Streptophyta > Magnoliopsida > Solanales > Solanaceae > Datura > Datura stramonium. The sequence continues at coordinate 147,405 of JACEIK010003324.1, read as the reverse complement.
TGTGCCTTAGCCGCATTCGATGTATCAACTCACCAACATCTGGTACACACAACCTTTCCCCTGGTAACGAGCACACCATCTCCCCTCGAAAGCCTCAACCTCATTTCTGAGAACTCAGTTTCTTTAAGTTAAGTAGAACTGGATCTTCATCTTGTCTGGACTTAACTTCAACTACCAAGGATGAATCCGACCCACTATGCACTACAACCCCACCATAGGCTGAATCCACCAGCTGCACCCTAAACCGGCTAGTCTCGGAACATATCTTGCTAACTCCTTTTTGTCTTCCTCAATATGAGTCACACTACCCATAGATCGTCTGCTTAGGGCGTCAACCACTACATTGGCTTTGCCCGGGTGATATAGTACCCTCATGTCATGGAGTTCTTTTTAACAACTCCAACCACTCATCTCGATGTAGGTTTAGGTCCTTCTCGTCGTAACACATACCGAAGGCTTCCGTGGGATTCAGGAACACATCCACGTGAGCCTCATAAAGATAATTCCTCAATATCTTTTAATGCGAATAGCCACTGCTGCCAACTCCAAGTCATGAGTTGGATAATTCTTCTCATGAACTTTTGAGCTGTCTCGAGGCATAGGCTATCACTTTACCCCGCCGGCATCGAATGCACCGAGTCCAACTTTAGAAGTGTCATAATAAACAACCAACCCATCTCGATCCTCCGGCAAGGTTAACACTGGAGCGGTAGTGAGTTGAGTCTTCAACTCCTAAAAACTCTTCTCACAGTCATCCGACCACTGAAATTTCACTTTCCCGAGTTAGCTTAGTTAAAAGAGATTCTATAGAGGAGAAGCCTTCCACAAGCACCCAGCACAACCCGCTAAGCCTGTGAAACTCTTTGATTTCAGTAGGAGAGGTAGGTCTCGGGCCAACTTTTCACTGGGCCGTTTATCTTATGAGGGTCTACTTGTATTCCTTCACCCGAGACCACATGACCTAACAAAGCCATGGACTTTAACCAAAATTTGCACTTGCTGAACTTGGCGAATAACTGGTGGTCCCTAAGTGTTTGTAATGCTAATCTTAGGTGTCTGCATGCTCTTCCTCATTTCTGGAGTATACTAGAATGTCGTCGATAAATACAATGACGAACATATTTAGATACTGCTTGAAGACTCTATTCACTAAATCCATGAAGGCCGTTGGGGCATCCGTTAGCTCAAGGACATCACCACAAACTCATAGTGACCATACCAAGTTCGAATGCTATTTTTGGTATGTCACACTCTCTGAACCCTTAGCCGTGGGTGGTACCTTGACTCGAGATTGATCTTTGAAGAAACAACTGGCTCCCCTCAAGTTGGTCAAATAGATCATCAATTCTTCCAGAGGGGATACCTGTTCATGATTGTGACTTTGTTCACCACGGTAATCAATGCATATTCGAGGGTACCATCTTTCTTACACACAAATAGCACTCGAAGCACCCTGTGTGGGAGAGATGTTGGGCCCGATAAAACCCTTGTCAAGAAGATCTTTTAACTTCTCCTTCAACTCCTTACTCACTCGAGCATTCTGTAAGGAGGGATGGAGATAGGCTTAGTACCTGGGAGGATATCTATTCCGAAGTCTCTTTCTCGTTCAGGGAACTCCTAGAAGATCCTTAGAAAAATATCTAGGAACCGCTCGAATTACCTGGGATCGATTGGATAGTTCCTGGTCTCGGGGAGTGTGGGAATCCTTGACCCAAACTAGATGATAAATACATCCCTTGGAGATGAGTTTCTAGGCTTTAAGGTAGGAAATAAACCTAAATTTTAGGCGCCGAAATGCTACCCGTCCATTCTAACACCGGCTTGTTGGGAAACTAAAGCTCCGACAACTCTAGTTCTCGCAATCGATCGAGGCATAGAAGGAGTGTAAACCTCAAGCTAAGAATAAGGTCAAAGTCTACCATGTCTAACTCTACAAGATCAACTGGAATAACTTTTACTCAGATTGAGACTGGCAGCTTTCTATACAATTCGCCGCTCTAACTAACTCACCAATCGGGGTGGAGACTTAAAATGGTTCTGAGATGACCTCTTGACCGATGTTAAACTCGGACCGGCTATATAGGGACTCACGAATGAAAGAGTGGCTCCTGGATCTAAGAGGGCATACATGTCTAGATGGAAGAGACGTAACATACCAATAACTACGTCATGTGAACTTTCCTAATCCTGATGGGAAGATAGAGCATAGAAGAGATTTTGGCATTGACCGGCCATTTGTCTCAATGTGCTGGGCCTACCGAGCCGGGGCCTACTGGCCGCAGCCGATGATGTGGTAGATTGTGATCTCCTCACCCGCGGGAAGGGCACTTAAGCTAGTGTCCAAGCCATCCACACCCAAAACAGCATCTCTCGTCCCTCAAGGCATTCTCCCTAGTGATTTATACCACACTTGGTACAAGCCGGATACTTGTTCTCATTAATCGGTGAGCCTCGAGACTCGGAAGTTCAATATGATCCACCCCTCCGATCTTGGTGGGATCGAATGCTTGGGACACCGGCTGAATCGGGTGCCGAGGCTCTCTCGCCGCGCGTTGCCGTCGCAAGGTGGGCGCTACTACCGCTGTGACCTCTCGATGGCCAAAATCTAACCGCGCCTTGCCCGTTTGTTATTTCGCTCCATATCTCAAATTTTTCAAATTTCTCAATCTGCTGGGCATAAATAGTCAAGCTGAGAGGTCTATGATGATCAACATCGCGGTCCCGCACCCTTGAGGACCAAATTTGACACCCCGTTCAAAAACTTCAACATGCGATCCCTTGGCTTGGCTAAGCCATCTTCGGGAGCGTACTTGGGACAAGCTAGTGAACTGTAGAACATACTCCTCCACTGGCCATGTTGCCCTATCGCAAATTCATAAACTCCGCTCTTTCTTCCCTCAACTCCCGAGGGAAAAATCGGCCCAAGAAAAAGCCGTGTGGGAATTCTTCCACTCCACTAGTCCTACTCCGGCTGGCCGCCCCTCTTCCACATGTCATGCCGTACCGAGCTACCCCTTTGAGCCGGTAGGCAACCGTGATCCGCACTCTCCGAGGAGCCGACACCCATAACGGGGTGATCTTCCACCTCTCATCCACAAACTTCTGTGATTCCTCCCTACTTTGGATCCCTAAAAGATGGAGGGTTTATACGGGTGAAATCCCGCACCGGGCAGTAGCTGTGACCCCATTTGTGCTTATCTACTCACTGGGTTCATCGTAAGCGATGGATCGCTTGGACCAATGGGCTGGAATGCCGCCTAAATTCAAAGGGTGTATATGGAATCATTCTGGGAGCCGTCGGGGCTGGTGGGGAAGGTTTGTTGACATTACTGGCCCTTCTTCCATTACCGTATCTGGGAGGCATGGTTCATTGAAATGAAACAGAGCACGAATTAAAAAGGGCATTTCGGGAATTGAACTTTAACGTGCACGATAAGGAATATGAACAAAAGAGAGTTTTCCTAATAACATCTTGCAGCCTCCTCATCATAAGTATGGCGCGCTTCACACCCATGAAAAGGACTCTACCCGATGAGGCTTTCAGATTTTCCGAGAATACTTAAACCTAGTGCTCCGACACCAACTTTTCCACGCCCGAGCCTACACCCCGGACATAACACTACATTCGGGGTTACGAAAGTGACCACAAGTCAACCCCTAGTCTATCATACACTAGTATTCTGAGTAATCATGTACAACGTAAATTTGAAATAATACATAATAGCATTTATAATAATTAAAACTAAATATTAAAGATTTAAAATATTTGAGAATGAAATCAAGTCTGTCTCAAAGCTATCTAATCAGGAGTTGTCGGGACAAGCCCCTAACTCTAAGTCTAACTACAAATAATAACTCAACTGAAAGAAAGTAAAGCAAGGCCCTCAAATGATGAAGACTCACACTTCGGCTGCAGTGGGGGAGGGATCTGGAAATCTTGTATGCTAATAATGCCGAGTCCGGGAACCTGCTAAATCGTATCATGAAACATATCATAAAGTATGCGTCGAAGATTTCTTTGAATGTAATGAGTAAGTGGGAGAAAACATATCAGAATATAAAGTCTAAAATGAAACGACACGCAATGACCAACAGGTAAGCTGAACTTAACTACTAAAGTAAACTGAAATGATCAAGATGACCCCGTCTCGATGGTCAAAGATATGCCCCAAGTCTGAAATATTGAGTATGAGAGACCACACCGAATCAAGTGAACTGTCAATAACCGAGACAGAACTGGACCGACTAGTGGGAGAGTCTATAACTGACATATAACCACGTGAGCTAGACGTGGAGTCCGATATATACACCCCACCGGTAGGACCCAATAAACCTTGCTAGGGTATAAAAGGCATGAACTGGGTGATCACAAAGTACGGGCTAATCGTGCCAAGTAAAACTATGTCCTACGCCGAAACGTAGTGTTGGGAACCTGGGTGCAAGGTCCTACTCCCACTGGAAACCTATATTGAACTGCTAAGCTAATAGCTCAAAATCGGGGCCCAAGACTAGTCGGGACATATAATTGGAAAGTACCGAGAGTCTTATCTATCGTATCTCCCGAAACTCGGGTTCTATACTAGTCGAGTTGGTTATTTGGAAGTGACGTAACCATCTAAGAACAAACTGTAATCGAACTAGGGTCTTGGGGCTGGTCAGAGCTATATAAATAGAATGTCATGACCACCTAATGGACCAAATAACTATAATCTGAGGTTGATTCCATAACCGAGAGGCACCATTGACACTCGTAAAGATTGAAGTCAAACCGATCAGCTGATGTTTCAATAGTGCCGAAGAGGTTCTACGTTCTAACTTAACTAAACTACTAAGCAGCTAATAGAGAACACAACTCATTCCAATAACACGAGAGTTTCATAATATGACGAAATTTTAAGAATTTAAAGGGGGTTTCACCAAGGATAAAATCATTATCCTCAATGGAATAATTGCACACACTCACACACACACACTCACACACATATATATATATATAATAAGAATTTCTAGGATATTCAACCCAAAACATACTTTGCAAAATAGACGGAATTTAATACGCAATAATCTTTACTCGAAAATTTAGGGCTATAAATCATCTTGGCAATAACAACAATTATTTACTTATGAATTGATGAAAATCATATGAGTAATAAACATGAATAATAACCCAATTGAAATTAATGAGAATTAACATGAAAATCTCTGCATATTAAAAAATCTCAAGGCTAAACTGATAGGGAAATTATGGGAAGATTTTGGGGAACACAAGGGAAGGACAATTTCCTTGTTGAATTCCCACATACCTGACTAAAATTCTCCTGGAGAAGAGGACTTGAACTGCTTCAATGGAGGACAACCCTAAGCTTTCTTGAGAGTCTTCTTGAGGAACTCTTTGATAGTTTTTCAGAGAAAGATCGTGGGAATAAGGGGAGGAGCCGTTCAAACCCCCCTAATAAGTCTAAAACTATGTTTAAAATGATGTAGTTTAAAGATTAGGAGGGTAGAGAATTACTAAATAGCCCTTAGAAATTCGCTGGGAAAAACTGTCAGGTGACCTAACGGGTCGTGGTCACTCCCGTCAGGTACACTGCACAGGTTCCTTAGTAGGTCACCACGAGGGACCTAACGAGTCGTGGTCACTGACGATGACTCATGGTCACCAGTCATGGACCACACTGTCTCACTTCTGAAGATCCAACACTAGACTAGGTAACGAGTCACTTAACGAGTCGTTGCTACATGTGATAACTTGTGGTAACACTTATTAGGTACACTGCCTAAAAACTTACTAGGGATGGAAACGGGTAACATAAAAAGTTGTTACAGGTGAAAATGACTCATTGTCCCCACCCGTTAAGTACACTGACCAACTTAAAATTCCTCGACCCAAGCCTGACCACGAGCGACTTAGCGGGTCGTGGTTAGTGACCATAACTCATGAAGCCTCTCGTTGGGTGCACTGCTTCTCATTTTCAATACTTACTCTGTCTTCTCACGACTGACCTAACGAATCTTTGGGTCTCATAACGACTCATTAGGTGAGTCGTCCTGTAGCATTTCTGCATCTTTTCCAGATTTTCTGATTTAAGTCCTAGATTTAGATTTTGAGTTTCCGGGCATTACATTTGATCAATCCTTTTTGAATATTTTTCCTTATAAAGTGACAATCTATCTCTATATTCTTTGTTCTTTCATGAAATACTGGGTTTGCTGCTATCTGTAAGGCTGCTTTGCTATCACAAAAGAGCTCCACAGGCATCTCCAGCTCCACTCCCAATTCTTTGTATAAACTAGTGATCCATACTATCTCTACAACAGTTGAAGCCATGCTCCTACATTCTAACTCTGCTAAGCTTCTTGAGATGGTAGTCTGCTTCTTTGATTTTTGTGATATCAAGGACTCTCCATGTTTGATGAAAAAACCTGTCACTGATATCCTAGTATTTGGACATGATGCCCAATCAGTATCACAGTATCTTGCTAGTTTGTTTAGCCTTTTGCTGCTCATTAGAATTCCCAAAGAAGGTTGTCTCTTTACATATCTTACTACCTTCAATGCTGCCTCCATGTGGGATCATTTTGGTTTTTGAAGAAACTGACTCAATGTTCGGACAACAAAACATATATTTGGCCTTGTCAAAGTCAAATAGAGAAATCTACCAATTAGCCTCTGATATGATCCTATATTCTCAAGTGCTGGATCATTATTAACTCCTGTTATTGCATCCATTTCTATGGTTGTCAGTTTCACATTGTTTTCCAATGGTGTCCAAGAAGGTTTAGCTCCAGTAAGCTCAACTTTTTTAATCATCTCCAAAGCATACTTCCTCTAATTCACCAAGATGCCTCTATTAGACCTGCTGAATTCTATTCCTAAGAAATACTTCAGAATCTCAAGATCCTTTATCTTGAAGCTAACATGCAACTCCTTCTTAGTTTGCTCAATAAGGTTTAGATCATTCCCAACAATTAACATATCATCAACATACACCAAAATCACCACAGTTCTTTCAGATTATCTCTTGATAAACAATGAATGATCCAAACTCTCTGCATTAAACCTGAAGCAATCAAGGCATCTGTAAGCTTCACATTCCACTGCTTGTTGGCCTGTTTAATGCCATAAAGAGATTTGACTAGCCTACACACTAAGCCTTGTGTCTCCCCATGGCTAGAAAATCCTTCAGGCAGTGACATATAGACTTCATCATAAAGGTCACCTTGAAGGAAGACATTATACACATCCATTTGATCGATATGCCAACCTGAAGCAGTAGCTATAGAAACACACTTCTCACTGTGACAATCTTCACAACAGGAGAGAAGGTTTCTTGATAATCAAGACCCTCGTTATGGTTGTAACCTTTGGCAACCAACCTTGCCTTGTACCTCTCAACTTCACCATTAGCCTGAAATTTCACCTTGTAAACCCGTCGACATCCAATAGCATGCTTCCCAGGAAGCAATGACATTAACTTCCAGGTATGATTCTCCTCAAGGGGACGAATTTCTTCTTGCATAGCTTGAATCCACTTAGGGTCAGAAGAAGCCTCATGATAAGATTTAGGCTCAGTAATACAAGACAAAGCAGTCAAGTACTGCTGATAGACTGGAGTAAGGCCAGCATGACTCAACAAAGTGGAAAGAGGATATGAAGTGGAAGCTGATGCAACATTAGAAACATAATATGTCATCCAGGAAGGTTGCTTCTTGCTTCTTTAGTCTAGTGGAATGTCTGACAGGAAATTCTATTGAAATATTAACTGGAATAGGTATTTCTGTTGGAACATTAAGAGGCTCAACAATTGAATCCAATTGCTGATTAGAAGGCAAAAGTTCAGAAACAACTTCAACTGGTGGCAGGACCTGTGATTCTAGGATAAAAGGATCTAATAAAGTATCCAGGAATATAGGAGCAGTGTAAGAATGAGTTTTGAAAGGAAAAATATCTTCTTTGAACAAAACATCTCTAGATAGGAAAAAAGAATGAGTAACCAAGTTGTATACCACATAGCCTTTGGTTACAGAAGAATATCCCATATGCACTGCAGGCACAACCCTGGCTGCAAACTTGTCACCAACAGACAATCTTTTGGCATAACACAGACATCCCATAGTTCTAATATGAGTGAAGGATTCTTGTGACCATGAAAAACCTCAAAAGGAGTTTGTCCTCTCAAAGTTGTAGAAGGCATCATATTCAACATATGCACAGGCCCTAACACCCAATGCCCCCAAAATTTCAAAGGAATAGACCCCTGAAACCTAATAGCTCTAGCTATTTCCAATATGTGTCTATGTTTTCTTTCGAAAACTCCATTTTGTTGTGGAGTATAGGAATAAGTCCTCTCATGCACAATCCCATTCTAAAAAAACAATTGCCCATATTCTATTTTTCACAAATTCAGTGCCATTATCTGATCTTACTTCTTTTATGGTTTTGTGAAACTATGTTTTAACTAACTGTATAAAATTCTTCAAGATTACCATAACATCACTCTTCAATTTAAGTAGATAAATCTAAGTCATTTGAGAGTGATCATCCACAATTGTCAAAAACAGTCTATAACCATCAAAAGTTGGAACATGAAAAGGACCCCAGACATCCAAATGAATCAAATAAAAAATAACAGCATATCTAGTGGTACTAACAGGAAAAGGTAGTCTAGTATGTCTAGCAAGTGGACATATCTCACAAGCATCTAATGCCTTTTTACATTTAGCATAATCAACATCAAGTAGCTTCTGCATTGCACCAATAGATGCATGTCCCATTCTCCTATGCCATAGCAAAACATCCACCTTATTCCTTGTGGCTATCAGACCTTTGACTTTTTGACCATTCTGTCTTCCTCTTACTTTATGCTTCAGTAAGTAGAGGCCTTCCTTCTCCCTACCAATCTCCAACACCTTCCCACTTGAGAGGTCCTGAAATATACAAAAATCAAGAAAAAAGTTGACAGAACAACTTAATTCCCTAGTTATCTTGTACATTGATAGCAAGCTGTATCTAAAATCAAGTATATATAATACATTCTTGATAGTGTGACCATTCATTACTTCACATTTACCTGAATGTGACACATTCACTACCTCTCCATTTGGTAGATGAACCTTCTTATCACTAACATTAATCTGTTCACCTATTAACACTTCCTTATTATAAGTCATATGATTTGTTGCCCCAGTATCTACTATCCACTCAACTTTGTTTTCATTGACATAATATGCAAACACAATATATGTGTCTTTAACTGTAGTCACATGAGATACAAAAGAATTACCTCCCATGCTTTCAGGTTCTGTCATTCCCAGCTTGCTCATATTAGTTGTACTCTCTCCCATTTGCTCCTTTTCCATAAGCTCCAGCAGTCTATTGCATTGATAAGGATTCTCCATCATCTTCATCAACTTGTCATACTTTCCTTGAGCATAATGAGATGCATGTACTCCTACAAAAATCATCTGCAATAGATTTTCCCTTTGCATACATATTCTTTGAATGTCTAGGAGTATCCTCCTTCACATTATAAGCCTTTCCTCTAGCATCTTCTCCCTTCATGTTGTATGATTGCTTGTTTCTAGTATCTCTTTCTCGCATATTGTAATTAGTGTTGCTGATCTTCTTCTTGAACTTGTTTTTCTGGAGGATAACCATGTAGTTTGTAGCAATCATCTATGATGTGTCCTGTCATCTCACAATGATCACAACGTGCATTCCAGTTTTTCTTGAATCTGTTAAAATTGCCATTTCTATTGCTCATCAAAGCAGGCATCTCTGCATTTTCACCTGGACCAGCTGTGTGAGTCATAACTCTTTGGCTCTCCCTTTCTATCATCATGGAATATTCTTGATTCACTAATGGAATTGGAACTAACATTAAAATTTGTCCCTGAGATTGTTCATATGATTCATTAAGGCCCATCAAAAACTGTAGCAGCTTTTGCCTCTTCATGAATTCCACAAAATCTCTTGATTTCTCACAATTGCAACTAGGGAATGGTGCTAAACAATCAAATTCAACCCAGAGTAAACGTAATCTATTAAAGTATTCTGCAATGCTACTTGTACCTTGAGTTGTAGTTGCAATTTCTTTGTGCAAATGGAAAGTCCTCGATCCATCCACCTTATCGAACCTTTCCTTGAGATAATTCAAGATTGAGTTCGCATCCGAAGAGTATATGATTCCACTTAGAAATTCCTTTGATACACAGTTCATGATCCATGACAAAACTATAGCATTACATCGTTCCCATAAATCGATCAGATTAGGTCCAAAATTCTCTTTCCTAAATGTCCTGTCGATAAATCCCAATTTGTTCTTTTCAAGTATGGCAATTCTCATTGATCTACTCCACATAGAATAATTTTTGGATCTAGTCAGCTGTATAGAGATTAATTGAACTCCAGATGTATCTAACTGATTCAGATACAATTGATGATTATGACTCAATTTCTTCGGCAGTTCATTATCTATCATCGCCGCCATTGTTGTTTTCTGCTATTTTTCGTCAAATTCACAGTTGAATCAGCTTGATTCAGATTATATCAATGGCCGATGGCTCTGATACCATGAAGAAAATAGGATCTGTAATCTATGAGCTAAGCTTAGAAGAAGAAGAAACTTTCTTCATTGAAGGAAAAATGTTACAGAGAAAACTAACTAGAGAACTCATTGTATTCTCCCTTATATACGTCCTATCCTACACTTGACAGTTGTATACAACTACTCCACTAACTACCTTTCTACCAACTAATTATTATTAACTAATTACTAATTATTTACAGTCTAATCACTACAGTAACTAACTCTAACAAACTCCTAAGATAGTCATTAAGTCACAACTCCTATCTCATTAATATATAGAGAACTTTTGGTACTTTTTCTCCTTTAAAAAAAAAAATTAACTTCAATTGAGTTTAAATGAGAAGATATGATTTTATAAAGACAACTTAATTTATATGAAGTTGAGACACGATTATTGTTTTTATATATGAAAGATTAACTTAGAGTACAAATTTAAAATTTCTTCTTCTTCTTCTTCTTCTTCTTTAATGTAAATGTCTTACAGGCATCCAGTTGAAAGCACCCAAAGTTAAAACTGATGCTGAAAATCCAATGATGATCAAGTGATTTTATATTTTTCTATCATAATTTGAAACTAAGACTCTCTTTGATTTTTGCATGACATTAATGTTTGCTTATTAGCTTAGATTAAACTAAGTTTTATCAAGTCAATGTTTAACTATAGTTTGTTGGAAAAGTTGGTAATCTTCTTGATTTTATCAAGAAATTGGAAAAAACATAAATTGATGTTTGTTATGTTGGAAATGATCCTTGTGGTTGGGCAGTGGTCACTTTTTTTTCATCTTTACTTAGTATTTGATACTGAATTGAGACTCAAACTAATCAGAATTTGTGTCTCATAAAACCCATTAAAGAAAAAATATTTTCTACTAGGTCTTTTTTCATACACAATACTTTAATTTGAGATAATTTGTTTAATAT
>JACEIK010003324.1:76594-91121 GCA_018107945.1 Datura stramonium | reverse complement strand
CAGGCACCAGATGTGCTTAGGCTCACCAGTTAGCAGTCCAGGTCCTACTAGGGCACCAGGTGCCAGTCATATCCCCCAAGGCGGGGCGTGACAAACTTGGAACTCGCAGGGAAATTTTTTTAAAAAAAATGAAAAAAAGGTTTTTCTATAGACAAAATATTAATGTGGTTGTTATGGACTACTTTGGTTGTTATCTTGCCCCATCACGAAATTCTTTATCTTCTAACTTTTTGTCCTTCCAAAAAATAAAAGACGTCATGAGTCTTAGTTAAAAACTTTTACATTAGGACGAAATTTACTTTTCTCCTTCGTTCTTTAACACAAATGTTTTTTAGTTTGAGAATTTTGTTAAATTAGGATTCCGATAGTTAAAAGTACATTAATTTAGTAAAATAGAGGATTATTATTGCTTTATATGATTGAATAAGGATTACTTTGAATTTAAAGTCAAAAATAAAAGATAATTTTAGTTCTTTTTTCAACATGGCGAAATCAGAATAAGTTTACAGAAAAGGGGTTGAAAATAGTGTTAATATATTAGAAATGGTTTAAAAATATTTTTTTTTTTTTTCAATCAAATTTTTGTGAAGTTATTTTCAGACTTAAAATCACATCTTCCTTAATAACACACTTATATGACATTCAATTAAATTTTAATTGTAAGCCTAAGTTAGAAAGAAAATTTTAATATAATAGATCACACGAGGTTATTTTTATGTCATTTTGTTGTAAAAGAAAGTCCAGAACAACAATGTAAAGGATAAGAGAAAACAATATAAAATAATTTTTTTTTTCAAGTGTATACAATATCATCCTCAATACCTCTATTTATAAGATTACATCGAGGAGCATAGGGAAAGCATACACGAAAAAAAAAGTTACCGAAGACGGGCTTGAAAATGTATAGGATTACATGTTAGGGCAGTGTTGTAAATGGCTTCGAGAGCATGTTGTTATGTAGTGTTTTGCCGCTTCAGCCAGTGCGTGGAGGCAGAGTCGGTGGCAAACCATCCGGTCCAATGGAGAGGGCCTTCTTCATGTCTGGTTCGATTGAGTGTGGGTTACTATCTGGATCTCTTGACGCTACCGCCGACTCAGACAGCTGCCGCAAAGGTAACCGGGTTCCATTCTCTGCTCTACTGGGTGGAGTTTATGTAAAAAAAAAAAGGAGGAAAAAGGGCATTTCAGGAATTAAAAAAGCCTTCTATTGGAATTTCTTCGAGAAGAAACGTCTGTGGGTTGTGCTAGAGAGAAGTTTTTTCAGCGGCAGAAAGGACATTTCGGCCGCAGTGGACTGTACACATGATTCAGATGTGGGCAGCGAATCCAATGTTCAATGGGCATTGGATAAAGCTGGCGAGGATCGTTTGCATATGGTTGTATTAGAAGAGCATGGATGGCTATTTGTTGGAATTTATGATGGGTTTAACGGCCCTGTTGCCCCCGAGTTCTTGATGAGTAATCTATACAAAGTTATGTATAAAGAATTGGAGGGTTTATTTTGGGATAGCGAAAATACTAGTAACCCGGCAAAGGTAAATTCAAGTTCGAAAAGCGAAGTGATTGCTGAGAATTTGAGCATACCTGATTCTAATCCAGCACCTAAGGCAACTATTTGGGGGACTGGTGGAGTGGAACAAGGTGAAAGTAAGGTGGAAATTTGCAGCATCAGGTGGATAGAATGCTGTCAAAGAAGGTGATACTCGAATAAGGAAAGATAGAAGTTAGGAGGAAAAGATTGTGGGAATATGTAGCGGAAGAGAACCCAGAAGACGGGCTTGATCTTTCGGGTTCAAATAGATTTGCATTTTCAGTAGATGATGCCTTTAGTGTAAATAATGCTGGTTCAACAGTGATAGAAGGTTGTTATTGTTGTCAAAATTGAAACATGGATGTTAAGTAAGCGCAAACAGGGTAAGAAATTGTTTCCATGAAAATTTGGATTGGAAGTTAAAACTTTTAGACCCGACCCTAAGTTTATTTGTTTGTTTAGAATTAGTGTGCTAGGTGGGGCCGACGGATGGGTGGGCAGGTTAGATTTAGAAAATGTGTAATTTTAGTTAAAAATAAATTTTTCTGTTAAAGAAGGGATATATATAAAAATTTTAATAACGGTGAGATAGATATAGCCGGATAGTATAACAAAGGATAGATCTGACCAATATTTGATCGAATAGGGGTAAATTTAGCTCTAATCCCTTTCTAAAAATAAAATCAACATTTAAAAAAAGAAAAACATAACAACTAAAACACATAAACAAAGAAACAACTTAATTATTTTCCACAGTGAAATGATCAATATTGTTGAAGTCTTCAACTTTTAAATGAGTAATATCATCCAGGCCATCAAAATCATCAACTTTTAAAGCTAAATTTACTTCAATATTATCATCATATTTTTGTGAAGGCCTATAAGTCAAGTGTGGCTCTTTTAAGGCAGTGGAAGATGAGGCACCACCCCTATTTGTCTTTCTTTTGAAAGAATTTTGATAAAGCCTAGCAAAATGCACAGGCGTCCAACATTCATTCTTGCAATGACCTTTCATGCCACATCGATGACAATTACCTTTTGAAGGATTGATTTGAGAATTCATATTGTTCTACCTATTATGATGACCACCATCACAACAATTATTATATCGCCCCTTGCCATTGTCATGCCACACACATTATTATGACCACTATTTTATTTTATTCTTTTTAGACTGGTCATGTACTTCAAAAACATTTGCTTCCGGTAATAGAGCAGTTCCAATGGGACGGACTTCATGATTTTTCAACAAAAGGGTATTATGGTGTTCAATCACAAGAAGACATGAGATCCAATCAGAATATTTTTTAAATTCCATTTCACCGGTATTGCTGCTGTAATACATGAAGAATTGTTAGTGTCTTTTCAATATATCCTCATCTTTTATATCTTCCCCACATAATTTTAATTGGAAAGTAATTTTGTATAATCACATACAGTTTTAAAATCTTGTTACCGTAAGTGAATCCACTCATAACGCGTCCTTGGCAATATCGTTGCCATAAGGTGGTCATACCTTTCCTTTAAACCAATCCACAATTTAAGTGGATCTTTCACTGTAAGGTATTTAACCTTCAATCCTTCATCCAGATAATGATGAAGGAAAATCATTGCCTTCGCTCTGTCCTAGCATGATGCTGCATTACCCTGTGTAATAGGGACTCTGAGACCTTTAGTGTCTAGGTGAATTTCAGTATCGAGGACCTATAACAGGTAATTTTTTTGAAAATATCAAGTGCCACAAATTCAAGTTTCGATAAATTTGACATGATGAAAATTATCAAAAAAATAATAAAGTTAGAAATAATATATACACACCCCCATTGCACAACTAAAGTTAATTAATAAGTTATAAAATAAAATATTGAGGAATCAATAAAACAATAGAGAAAGAATTAGTGGAGAGCATACACATATAAAGAAGATTCCACAATAAAAATACATAGCTACGAAAATAATAAGAAATTTTTTTAGAGTGTTGATCAAATAGCCATAAATTTTATTTTTTCTTGTTGAATATCGGACAAGAAAAGGAAGAAAACCTCCTGAATAATTGGCAATGAAGTGAAGAAATTATTACACTGGAAATCTTATAAAGGATATTCAAGTTACTCTAAACACAAAATCAAGAAAATTATTGAAAAAATATATAGAAAATTATATAGCCTTAGAATACAAACAACATATTTGAAAATCATACAAATATTTTTTGTTCGTACAACTAAGCAAACACGTAATAAGGATATACTACAAACCTGGTGAGAGTAAATGAGATTGAATTAGAATAGGTATGAGACCTTCAAACAAAGACTCTCGTGTTAATAACGTGTTATAAAATAAAGTTTAAAATAATAATGTAAAAAAATAATATAAATGACTAAGAAAAAAAATATAAAATAACTTTTTTATTACAAGTAACTATAATATCATGTTCAAGATTTTTATTTATAAAATTACATCGAGTACCATAAAGGTCATGAAAGATGAAGTTAGGTCACGAAAGATGAAGGTAGTAGTACACGGTGTGATAAAAATTATATCTAAAATGTTACTGCGTGCATAATTAAATAATAATATTTAGGACACATTTCTAAATACTTTAAGACGTTTTCAATAGGTGAAAAGTGGCAAATTTGATCCTAAGTAATATTTTTCAACAAAAACCCCTTTACAAGTACTAATTTTCCATCTGTTTTGTGATTTGTGGGGTTGATCACTTGATCTTCATCTTCCAATTCTCGTAGCAATGGCAACAAGAAATCGAAGTAGGCTGTTTAAAGGTTACAGGGATACCTTGAACGAGAATCGTATACCCTTCACTTCTTCAAAGGATTTCGGTGGTCCAGTAATCGAAATGGCCACTACTTCTTTTCTCAATTCTAATCGTTCTTACGCTCCTCTTAGCACCGAAGAGGATCTGGGTCCTTCTACATCCAGGTATTTCTCTTGCTTTGTATTGACAGTAATTTGGTTAGGTTATTTGATGGAACTTATTTTTCTTCTGGTGTGTTTGGTATGGAGAAATGAATTAAAATGAAGTTTTTTTAAATATTGTCCAGTATTTAGTTGGGAAGAAAAAACTAGATGCCACATAGTAATCGCATAAAGGGTAGAGTTTTGTTGATATCATTTAGAAGTATTTACAACAATTTGTAATTGTATGTATTGGTTGAAGCAAGTGATGTGGATAAAAAATGGAAATATTTGCAAAGGAAATGATTTATGCTCATAAGTGATAGAACTCATTGTACAAAGTATTCTCTTTGGAGAGAACATGGGAAAGTGATTTGGATAAGAAAAATATTTTATAGGTAAACATTTTTTGCCATACCAAACACACAATTTTGATCTTGACAAGTGTCTCACCCTAATAGTTCTTAGTGGAATGGAAAGGAACAGTTGTTAGTTACGTTTAACCACGTTACTACTGAGGAAATCACTATGTTTTATTCATTCATTTTGAATAAAATGAACAGTTGTTAGTTTATTCATGTCTCTCAAGAATCTCAGTGAAGTAAAACTATGAATTTTCTCCTATTTAGTTGTTGCCATATGCAATAGATGTGGCTGCTCATCATTCAACAAACACTTCTTTTTCCAACTGCTCTTTTCCTGCTTAATATATGTGGATGCAATTGCTTTTTTCCTTCTTGACATATGTGGATGCAATTGCTTTTTTCCTGCTTGACATATGTGGATGCAATTGCTTTTTTCCTGCTTGACAACTCATTTTCTCCCCCTCCATCCAAAATTTGGCTTCTTTCTTTATGTTTTCCCATGTGATCAACCTTATTAGTTGAGCTATGCTTACAGTTAGTCAGACCGGTCTCGCATGGAAAATCTGGACATATAGTGTGTGTTCAGTATGGAGGAATTTTCCAATTTTTCCATGTTCAGCTCTTTAAAATTTTTTGAGAACAAGGGAAAGTGAAAGCCAAGAAAGCGTTGTATTTGAAGATAGTGGAGAGTAAGGACGAGGAGGAGAAAAGGACAAATAGAGAGGGGTATAAGAAGGCGAAGTTGGCAGTTACGGTGGCAAAGACTGCAAAGTTTGGACATTTGTATGAAGAACTTAAAGGCGGGGATAAGGCTCGTGACCTGAACCAAGTGAAGTGCATCAAAGGTGAGGAAGGTGTAGTACTGGTCGACGAGACACATATTAGATGTAGATGACAAACTTACTTTCATAAACTCTTGAACGAAGAGAGGGACGGGAACATTATGCTTGGTGATCTGGAGCACTCCGAGAGTCACCGAGATTTTGGATATTGTAGGCATGTAAGGGTTGAGGGGATGGAGAAATCTATGCATAAGATGAACGGGGGAAGAGTGGTCGGGCCAAACAAAATTTCGGTGGAATTTTGGAAGAACGCGGGCAAGGCAGGCTTGGCTTACTAGGTTATTTAATGCCATTTTAGGACGACGAAGATTCCAGAAGAATGGAGGTGGAGTACAATGATTCCGTTGTACAAGAATAAGGATGATATCTAAAACTGCAATAATTTTAGGGGTAAGAGAGTGGTGAGGAGAAGTGTGTCTATTTCAGAGAATTAGTTCGGATTCATGCCAGAGTGATCTAACTATAGAATTCATTCACCTTGTGAGGTTGGTAGAGCAATATAGGGAGAGGAAGAGGGACGTGCATATAATGTTCATAGACCTAAAAAAAACATATGACAAAGTCCTAAGGGAGGCTCTTTGGAGATGCTTGGAGGCTAGATGTGTGCCTGTAGCTTACACTAGGGTGATTAAGGATATTGTATGATGGTGCTAAGACCTGGGTTAGGACTGCCTGACGAGACTCGAAATACTTTCCTGTCGTGATGGGTTTGCACTAGGGATCCACTCTTAATTTTTTTTATTTGCATTGGCAATGATGTACTGATGCGATACATTCAAGGGGAGGTGCCATGGTGCATGTTATTTCCGGATAATATATTATTGGTTGAAGATACACGAGGCTAGAGGTTTGGAGACAGACCCTGGAATCAAAAGGTTTCAGGGTGAGCAGGAAAAAAACTGAGTGCTTGGAGTGCAAGTTCTGTGATGTGACCCATGAAGCGGACGTGGACGTGAGGCTTGACACACAGGTCATCCTCAATAAAGGAAGTTTTAAGTGTTTAGGGTCGGTAATCCAAGATAATGGGGAGATTGATGAGGAGGTCACACATCATATTGGGGTGGGGTGGATGAAACAAAGGCTTGCATCCGGTATTCTATGTGATAAGAATGTGCTGCCAAGACTTTGAAGGTATGGTCTATAGAGTGGTGGTTAGACCGACTATGTTATATAGGGAAGAATATTGGCCAATCAAGAACTTGCATGTACAAAAGATAAGAGTAACAGAGATGAATGTGTGGGCATATCAGGAGAGATAAAATTAGGAATGAAGATATTCAGGCCAAGGTGGGAGTAGCCCTCGTGGAGGATAAGATGCTTCAAGTAAAGTTGAGATGGTTCGGGCATGTAAAGAGGAGATGTGTGGATGCCGCCATAAGGAGGTGCAAAAGGTTAGCCATAGTGGGCTCGAGGAGGGGGTTGAGGTAGATCTAAGAAGTATTGAGGTGAGGTGATTAGGCAGGATATGACATAACTTTAACTTATTGAATATATAACCCTTGATAGGAGGGTGTGAAGGTCGAGAATTAGGATAGAGGGTTAGTAGGTAGTTGCACGTATTGCTTTCCCATTCTTGGAGTACTAGTATCATTCTTGTATTTTCGTATTCTTAGATTTTATTACTACATGTTTCTTTAGCCTCAACTATTATATTATCTTCATGTTGTTTCTGTTTGTTACTACTGCCTTCTTTTACATTTTTCTTTACTCCGAGGGTCTATTAGAAACATCCTCTCTACCTTCTCAAGGTAGGGATAAGGTTTTCTTACACGCTATCCTCTCCACTTGTGGAATTACACTGAGTTTGTTGTTGTTGTTATTGCTTTTCTGGAGGAGTAGAAATGGTTTTGCACAACAAATGGACGGCAAATCTCAACATTTCTCTCACAATATCCTGAGACCTATGTAGTGGAGTAGTATTTATTTTGTTAACAGAGTGTAAGCAATTGAAATTGAACTTATTCTCATAGGACTATTTTTGTTATCTTTTAACGATAAAGGATCACTCGCCTGATCATTGTAAGAAGCGAGTAAAATTAAAATGTACCCTTTTTCTTCAATTTTCTTTATATTAATTCAGGTTGTGAGGAGGAAAAAATCGCTTGATGTTAAATATCTTTCATTCTTCCTTAGGTATGCATTTTCAGTGGGCTTACCTCCAGCATGGGTTGATGTTTCTGAAGAAGTTGCAGCTAGCATACATCAGGCTCAAGTTAAAGTGGCAGAGTTAAAGAAGTGCCATGCTAAAGCTCTTACTCCATCTTTTGGTGATAGAAGAGAAGATCAACGTGTGATAGAGGTTCTGACCGTGGAGATTACAGATATATTAAGGAAGTCAGAGAAGAGATTACAGAAGCTTTCAGCAAGTGGATCTTCTGAGGATTCAAATGTTAGAAAAAATGTACAGGTAGAAATCTGATGATTTTCTTATGTGAGAAGTTCATTGTCTTGACACGACTTTCAATTTATTTGACTCAACTCATTGTGATTTGTTGCATCCTCTTAACTAAGTTAGTTTTACTGGCTATTTCGTTTTCTTCTCAAAAATTAGAGTTACTTCTTTCTTAGTTAATACGGTTTTGAGCACATCAATAGTTTTGTGATTTTCAAATATTTTATTAATTCCACCAAGGGATGGGAGCATCAGATACTGCTTTGACTATGATGAACTTCCTTTCATTGAACTTTATGCTGTCATTAAGTTGTTTTAGCTGCATTATAGCTGTTGCATTTAATATTCATGTAGTGATATTTCTTTTTCCAGCGTTCTCTGGCTACAGACCTTCAAAACCTTTCTCTTGAGCTTCGGAGGATGCAATCATTGTATCTTAAACAGTTACGGCAGCAATCAGAGGTTTGTTAAATACTCTGAGGAACCTGTTTCGCTGTTCAAGTAGATGGAGCTAATACTGGTGGTAACCAATAAGAGAATATAGTGTAGTAAGAAAGCGGTCAAATCTCCAATAATGTGGATGGATTCTGCAGTTAATGCCCAATTAGACCCTCTAATTTTATTTTTCATACAATCTTTAGATAACAGGCAGATCGTTAGACCCGTTCTTATATATATATATATTGTATTCTATTTCCTGGTGCAGGGACACGATGGACTTGATTTGGAGATGAATGAAAAGAAGTCTAGCTTTCTGGATGATGATTTCGATGATGTGGTAGACATTCTGCCTTTGTGGTTTCTCGTGGTTTCCTGCTTGTATTTGTGTAATACTGATCCCCTATTCCTTTGCTGGTTTCTGGATTCTTTTTGTTTCATTTTTGAAATTTTGAGCTTTTACAAGATCACTAAAGGGCAAGTTAGTTAATGGAGTTTTAAGACCTTTCAAGTTTTACTAGGAACACCTTTACCTATTAACTCATCATGATTTTTGAGTGGGATTTTTCCATAATTGGGGATTACATTTGTAGAGGTTTTATGCACATTACCATGTTAGACAATATTACAGACACTATATTTCATGTGGTAGTTTTATCTTTCAGGGGTTCACTGAACTGCAGATGGCCACTGGTCGGAGGGATGAGCAGTTCACAGAAGAGAGAGAAAAAGAGATTAGAAAGGTCACTGGAGGACCTCTCTGCACTTTTATAGGTTATTCACATATAGAATAACAAGTGCTTTCTTTTTATTTTACCGACATAAAGTCTTTGTAGGTCCTCAAATCAGTTAATGAGCTTGCCCAAATCATGAAGGATCTGTCAGTCCTAGTGATTGACCAGGTTTGAGGTGCTCCTTACTTGTTTGCCAGAGTTATTTGCAGAAAATTGTGACTTATCAAGTTGAAATCTGTTTCAGGGGACAATAATTGACCGGATAGACCACAATGTTCAAAGTGTGTCTGCATCAGTAGAGGAAGGCTTCAAACAACTAGAAAAGGTCTTTCTCATGCTCTCTCTTGCTTCCTCTCTCTTTATGTCTGTATTTCATGTGTGCACACACCTTAAAGCTTAGTAAATATACTTGCATATACATTACACACTATTACAAGCAGAACATAGGCAGTCCTCATATCATTTAATGTAGTGATCTGGCACTGTGAATTTATGTGTTCCTTTTGTTTTCTATTTTTTGATTGTTGGTTTGTGTCAAATCGATTGTGTTGACACCTTGGACCATTCTGCCTTATTACTTGGCTAACTATATGCCCATTTTTGGAACTGCAGGCAGAGAGGTCTCAGAGGAAAGGTGGAATGGTGAAATGTGCGACTGTTCTTGTTATCATGTGTTTCGTTATGCTAGTCCTATTGGTCCTTAAGCAGATTCTCTTATAAACTTTTCTTCCACTTTTTCCTCTTTTTTCTTGGTTATAACTAGGGTTCTAGTTCTTTGGATGCCAAAATTGTAGTTTGATACACCTATTTGGGAGTTTTCTGGAGGAAGCCCATTAGCTCACTACAGAGGTAACATGTTGCAGTGGTTAGATGTACATATATCTGATCACAATTGAGTTTATGGCTGACTTGCAACTTGTACCTATAAAAATGTTGGTTACTACTTACAAATGATAAAAGGTGTCGTGGCATGCTGCAATGAGAAAGTATTAGATGTACATATATTTTATCACAATTGAGTTTATGGCTGACTTGCAACTTGTACCTATAAAAATGTTGGTTACTACTTACAAATGATAAAAGGTGTCATGGCATGCTGCAATGAGAAAGTTAAGTGTTTTTTATCAGGGCAGTGAGAAAGTTACATATTCATGTGATTAACACAGGCAACAAGGAAAATTCTTGTTGCTTCAAAAGCTAAAAACAAAAATTCATACTTGAATCTTGTGTGTTCCTTTGGAAGTATGATTATCATGTTACCATTTCAGGAATGATAAATGTTACAGTTCACAAGGTATATTATCTAATTCCTTCTTAAAACTCTAGGTTAGATAGTTGAAATTTGTACTGTAATTGGTTGGTGATATTAGGATAACATAATGAAAGAATTTACTTGCTATGAGCATAAGTGAAACAAAGTTACAAAAGAACATGGGAAAAATCATATTTCTAGCTACAGTGATAGTTGCAGAACCATGAGGACTGGCATGATTAGAAGAAGACTAAAAGCACTAGAGGCTAGAGGGACTTTGCGATTACTACCAGAAGGAAGTATTACAGGAAGGGAGCACTCCTCTCCATTGAAGTAAACTTTACTTGGAAAACCATCACCCCCTCCTACATCAACTCCAGGTGTGGTCTTCTTTGTGAAAGATATGACTGATTGTTGGGTACCAGGAACTGGAGGATCTTTCCTTGGATTGTCTCCTCTTCTTTCTGCAAGAAGGTAATTTAAGCCTGAAAACCCCTGTATAAATATTGTGTTGTTTGTATCAGGCATGATGGTTCCGTTGAAAGAGTACCCTTTCTCAAAACCTTTGATGGCTTTATCCAACTGTACAGCAGCGAACCAGTCGACAATGTCAGTGTCACCCCAATTAAACAGAGTTACTCTTGCTGTCCATCCGCCTGTGAAATCACTAAGCAAATGCCAGTTAATGCTGACTCCACAGTTGTCTCCGCAAGGTAAGGGATTTGGCAAATCTCGTCTTCTGTTAAATTCCTTTGCCATTTCAGTTCGATTGTCAAAGGGCACCAGAAGTGCCTCTGGTGGTAAAAGCAGCACTGGCTCGGTGGCACTGCACATATTGCTGGGGCTCGCATTGCAGCCACAGGCACAGGTGTTACAAGGAACAACAGAATTGTTGAAGAACGCAGAGAATGATACGCAGCACTTTGTCTTCTTGAAGGTTGAACTGCTAATGTTGCAGATTACTTGCCAACTAGCAACAGCAGCTGTATCTGAAGATAGCCCTGCAGGATTAGGGAAGAGGCTAGGGGATACTCGTACTGGCGGCCCACATATATAACCAGGACTGTAAGTTCCATTTATTTTCCAGTTCTGTGGAGGGTGGATAGCACTAATGTTAAGGTCAGGTGACATCTTGTAGACTTGCATTACAAAAGCTGACTTGGACTTGCTTGCATCCATGAAAGGTGGCAAAATGGTTCCATTTCGACAACAGAAAGGAACCATTCCTAAGGTTGTATCATTTGTCTTATCCAAAGGAAGGTCGATGATTGTGGGTCTCTTATCACAGTTTAAGGCCTTTGAGAAATCCATGCCCTTGTAGTATTCACCCTGCTTACCGAAGATGCAGTCCCCTGTATCAACAATCGTAGGATAAGCGCCCTTCATGCTATAGATGAACTCGTCCCTCATCCATTCCCAGCTTAATCGCCAGTTATCAAGACGACTGGTGTGGTTGTTATTTGAGATTGTGACTTTTGCCCAGTAATTGGATTCGGATGAGCTGGTGACATCAAACATTATTGTAAGATCACCCCCCTGCCGAGGTTGGATTTCCTCATAAGTCGCGGTGTTGGATTTGGCGCTTGAATCTTTGAGACAACAAACTTGGGTCGAATTTCCTGCAAGATCCAATAAAATATGAGACATCAATAACTTTGCTTTGAGCTACCATGATCATATGATACCACCAATTCTGTAACGGGTGCAGAGGTACCATGTACCACTAGCCTTCAATATCTATATAGTTGAAAACATTTTAGGGGATATATATTAAAGATATATATATACTGTTGTGTAAATAATTTTTTACACTATCAAGTCACCCAAAGAGATCCATTTTGCAAGTTTGTTATTATGGGTAGTTCATTCTACATAGTTGGTTCTCATTATTCAGAGACTACGAGTGTTATAAAAGCTCTTTCGTGTCCTAAAGCACAAGGAGATTTTACTCGTTGTCGTCAGTTGGGGTTTGTGAATTTAAATCTTGGATTCATGTATAACCATAATCAGCATGAAAAATCCGAACTTTATAGTAGTTATTAAGAAAACCAAAGGTTGCAAACTTGCCAACCTTGAGATGTAGAAGGAGGACACAAGAAGCCATCATTAGCCAGACTGATGGAAGAAGGCAAGGGAGCAGCAGGAGAGGCAACACCATACTGTGTCCCAACCAGCTCGATCCGAGCCTGCATCTGATTGACGTCTCCGGCAGTCTGAACCGCCGACTTAAGGTCAGTGATAGGGAAACCAGCAAAGACAGTTACATTTCCAACATCACCAGGCAGTGTGGCTCCATCAGCAAGCACAGCATGTGAAGCAGAGACCAAGAATTCCCTGTGCTGGAAGCCAACAAAGACCCTCCAAGACTTGAGTTCATCAGGACTATTGTTGAGGATTGTGAGTGTAGACCTGAAATTGTAGGCTTGGTTGTTGGAGTCAGATGCCAAGACGTTCGGAGGAATAGGAAATCCAGAAGTGTAGTCGTAAGTTATGAATACGCCATTGCAGTCTCGAGCGTTGTTGGAGGAAGTTTGAGAAATCGAAACAGGAAGAAAAATTAGGAGGATGAGTGGGAGAAAGATTGACAAAGTGGCCATTGTATTATGATTTCTTTTGAGCTCAGAGTTCATGTATAGAGCTGTGGAATGACAAAACTAAGATATTCATATGGCTTATGATAAAAAGAAGAAGAAAAAAAGAGACATTTGAATTTGTCTCAACAAAGACATATTCAAATACAGAGTAATTAATTTAGTTACAAGGGAGTGGCTGGCCGGCTTTGAGTGCTTCTAATATACTACAACTAGTACAAGCTAATCGAAGCAAGTAAGATCACCTCCATGACTGAGTTCTAGTACTCTATTTTATTTATTAGTTAATGAGACCGCATTTGACAGGTTCAGATCGGCCAAAGGGAAGCAAATCTATTATAACTTAGGTTTCTTTTATGTAAGGTTGGTTTTCAGAATAGTTTATGCGCATCTCGGCTAATATAATTTCATATAATACTTGTTATTTTTCACTCGTAAAAAGTATCATATAATTTTTTTTTCTTTTGACTTTTGTACGAACAATCAAATCAAAACAAAACACGAGTAATAAGTAATCTACAATAAACCAGTTTTTACCAACGAATTAGAAATATGAAACCTTCAAAATTGCGTAGAGTTCTACGTTTGAGAAAAAAAAAAATTAACATTGACCGAGACACCAGTTGACTGGGTTAAAATAAATTTTAAAAAAAAGGACTGGGTACAAAAAGGCGAAAGTGCACAAATAACCATATTTAGAGAACAGTCAAAGTTTATAAATTTAACCTTCTTAGAATTAACTTCAAATAATAGTCTGAGGTTTTAGATATACTGATCTAAAGTTAGAATTGTGAAATCTAACTTCAAACACGAATCTCTGAAATTAACATATTGTGTTTGCAGTTCAAACTACTTTAGTCCAAAGATTTAAAATTGAGAACTAGACAAATCTAACTTCAGTCCAAAAATATAGTTATGTATGCAATAGCATGACCAAAGAAGCAATGCAATCGATACAAGACGGTGAAGATTCAAGTAATTAAGCACAATTTGTCCCAAGTGTGTTATGACTTCTTTTTCTTGTTGTGCCGCCAGTCCCACCCTCCCTCTATGTTTCTGATTACTCAATTTTTGACCAAAACAAGTCATAGTTTAAATCAATTCACTAAAATAATCCATTTTTTAAAAACTTTATGAAATTAGAAGAAACGTACTTGGCAGGAACGTATTAGGTAAAAAAATATTTAACAGAGGTTGACGGCGTTAAACATAAAAACGTAACTGAGAGTTACGTTTTATGCCTAATAATGATATCAAATTCACTAGTTTGATATCATGACACCGTCCTTAAAATATTATCACATTATTTAATAATAAGGCATAGTAATTAGTAACTCTAGTAATGTTTAAGTGCCAATAACGTATTAGGTGTTACACCCCGTAAATTCTCGACACGTAGATGGCCTACTCGCATGTTGGTTAAGATTTTTTGAATGCCATACATGCTAGGAAAAGGCCCGGGGAAAGAT
>JACEIK010003324.1:51051-63346 GCA_018107945.1 Datura stramonium | reverse complement strand
TAAGGCTTCTAAATAGTATAATAATAATAATAATATAATATATAGTTAAAAGTGTAAAAATCAAATTAAAATGGATGATGTACAACTAAATTATCATCTGTAATTCCTTTTTATTTCAAGCTGCACGAATAATAGAATAGAATACAAATCGTCTCTGGGTGATCATAATGTTAAATCGAAATATAATAATAAACAAAAAGAAGAAACAAAGTAACAAAATTTGAACCAAATAAATTGAAGAAAAAAAAATTAGAGAAGTTAAAAATCCCCAATAATAATAAAATGAACAGAAGGAAGAAAAAAGGTTACTTGAGGAATTTACCGGCGAGAAATCACAAATTCACGTCGAGAATCCATACAAATCGTAGGGTGCCCATAGAGAATCAAGCGGACAAGGCTTTTTGGAGTCGAGCCGGAGCCACGGCTTGCCGGAGCCGCTCCAATGGAGGAGGCTCACCGGACCGGGATGTAAGTCACGGCAACTTCCCTTCACATTATCACCGCCTAAACCGTGCTGGTTCCATCTGTGCTCTATCGGCGCCACGTGTCCGGCGAAGACCAAAAGGTACGGTGGCAGTGAACCCAGTTCATAGATCCGATTCGTCTTCTGGATATCCATCCATTTCTCTATCCGCTTTGTGTACCCGACCCGTCTCCATTTCTTCAGATCTATAACCATAACCCCTGTGTTAAAGTAACACGGTTTGCGGCCGGAAAACGTGCCGGAAAATCTCGGTTCGGACCAAAACGACGTTGTGAAATATTTCGTGAAATTGGCATGACAATACTCCGGGGCTCCAATGGTCTTTGTCCCCAAACTTGTACTCCATAGCTTAGAAATGTCATCAACAACGACAAGATCCGAATCCAAGTAGATAACTCTACTAACACAGGGTTCCAGAAGATCAGCCAAGTAATTTCTGGCGTAGTTCAAGGGCTGTTCAAGCGCTTGCCTAACGGAAGTGGAGATAATATTTCGAACTCGTTCAGGATCAAAGTAATATACCTTAAATTTCAACTGAGGGAAGGTGGATCGAACTAGGGTTTCGAGGTTGGTTTCCGATACCAGAAAGTGGAAGAATACACTCTCAGGACATCTCGAATGGTGCAAAATTGAATGCACAGCGGCTATCGAACCCCGAAGATACTCAACATCAAGAGTAATCGCAACATGAACAAGTGAAGGATCGCAAACCCCAGCATGCCCTAATGTTCTTCTGTCATTAGAGGTGCATTCACCGGCATTTCGGAATACAGGGGCTGTACGGAAGGAGAAGCGAGTAAGGGAAACAGTGGAGGTGATTTGACTGGGGAATCGGAGATAGGACTCAAGGTGAGAGGATCTAATAGCTTCAGCGGGTGGGAATGATTGTAGGGATGGGGAAAGAACAATCATTACCATTGCCGCGGCAAAAAAGCCTGAAAACTTGGTGACCCAGAACATCTTTACAGTATAAAATCCTCTTTTCCTCTTCTTCTTCGTTGATGTGAAATCGCAACGACTGGTCAGAGGCGAAGAAATTGAAGAAAAGAGGAATGCTGGGGTTCTTCTAAGGCTCGCCACAGCTAAATTATCCAATCTTGGAAGATGGGTTTTTCTTTTCTTTTTTTTTGTGCCTTTTGTTTTCTTTTACCCCCTTTGGCTTTCGGTTCTTTGCTTGTTTTCTCTAATGGTATGCCGTGAAAACGAAGCGACCTTGGATTGGTGGAACGGTAGAGAGAAGAGAATCCATGCGTTGCTCTGTGGCGACGTGCGTTGCAGTACTCTTTTCTCTTTCTCTCTCTCTTTTGGAGAGAAGGTCACACAGCTCTAGTAGAGAGAGAGAGAGTGAAATAGAGAGTCGAGAGGGGGAAATTTAGGTTTTTAGCTCTCTCTCTCTCTCTATTTCTCAAGCCTTTTCCCAACTCGCACCAAATTGGACTTTGTTTTTTTTTTTTCCCCTTCTTTTTTGCTCTTTTGGGCTACAATACATGTTTAAGAAAAAAAAGTTTTGGTCTTAAAAGTCTTCTCCATAAGTGATTAAATATTGTATTTATCTAAGAATCCAAAATTTTCAGTGATTTTATATAATCATGTTACTTAACAGATGACCCCTATAAATATTACGTAACTTAGAGTAATCGTTATAATCGGAAACAGATAAGTATTAGGGGGCTTGAATCTTTGACTTTTGCAGATGGCATCATAGCACAAAAATTGACATGAATGACTTTGTTAAGAATCTAAATGCAGAATAAATCAATTATGTGAACAATAATAATGGCGTTTCCACGACTAAATAAGCAAGGTCGGCACGGTGTGCCATTGCATGACATGGGCACTGAGCGGCGTCGGCAGTGGCAAGTGGCAAGATTGGATCAAATGCGGGAAGAGCTTGACAAAAGCAAAGCAAGACAAGAAGAATGTTAAGCAATGACATGAGAAAACCAAGTGTCAGAATGACAAAAGGAAATGCAGTCAAGATATCGACAGTGGCATGTCTATGCGCTTGTGCAGCTAAGTTCAACGTTGGCAATGGACTTGAGGAGAAAGCAGTGGCATTGGCGCCAAGGCAATGCGTGAATTGGGCCTTGGGGCGTGAAATGAGTTAGCACATGCGCACATGTCGTGCACATAGGGTAGTTTCCTTCATGTAACTGCTTGCAGGCAGATTCCTTAATTCTTGTAGTCACTTTGTAACTCGAATTTTGGATGCCTAAGAAGTTGGGGATGTCAACTGCATATTAGTTCAGATTGGCCTTGATCTCGACAAGTGTTGGTAGGCTATTGATCGTAAGCTAAAGGCTGGCACATGTGTTATAAATGCACAGTCTTAGCCTTGAACGAAATGAGGAGTGAAAGAGGAAAGTATTAGACTGGAATTTCACTCAGGAACACTAGGAAGAAACGTCGTAGTTTTGAGGGAACTTGTGCAGCAATCAACTTGTGATTGTGCCTAGTCAAAGTAGAAGTTATGGATGACTTGTGGTCATAACGAGTGAGGGTTCTTTGATATGGTCTGGACATGTCCTGATTAGACCTATACATGCACCAAGTTGTAGGTGTGAAACTATGATAAGTTAAGGTATTTAAAGAGGACAAGATAGACCTAAAATTACATGAAAGAAAATTATCTAAAAACACCTATAAATCCTTGATTGTATGAGTTAAAATCTAGCTTTGGCTTCCTAGCATATCCGAGGGTGGCATATGGCATTCAATGTCTAGTTAAATCTAGCTCAATAACTCAGGTTATGTTCGGGGAAATTATTCTTATCCATCCAAGTTTCGGAGCCATGAAAGATGTTAGCCTAGCTTCAAAAGTATAATTCTATAGAAGTAATCTACTAGTCTCTGGAATAGATAAAGCTCGCCAGTAACTGCTTTCTTTGAATTCAATATTGTAATACCCCGAAAATGCCTAAGACCAGACTCGGGTTTTGGGAATGAGATCAGCAGAAAACTTGGAAAAATATCACAGGACGAGTCGTGGGAAGCTCCCACGGACTGTTGGTCCCTGTCGTGGTAAGAGTGTGGTCGGCAGGTCTAGGACCAACGAGCCAGGGAACGACCCATTGATCAATGTAACGGGCCATGGGTTGAAGTCGTTGTTCATCCCTGTGGTGCCAGAGTGGGATGGTACGAGTCGTGGTACGACTCATTGTAAGGAACAACGGATCGTGGAAAGTGCTCGTGAGAAGGTGCAGTGGAAATTAGCCTAGAGGCAGCGGATGGGTCCAACAACCCATTGTTTGAAGGTACGAGTCATTGGTGGACTCGTGGTAGAAGCCTAAGAAAAATGTAGGTGAGGGGTCAATGGTGACGATGGGAGGAAGTAATAGATCGTTGTTTGGAGTAACGACCCGTTCTGTCGAGTCGTGGTATCAGGACCTGAGAAGTTAAGAAATGATGGAGGAAGTAACGGACGGATACCACGAGTCGTGGTATCGAAGGACGACCTGTGGTATCAATCGTTGTCACTGGCAGTGCAAAATTTTCAGACTTTTCATTAAGGGTATTTTCGTAATTCCTAAGCTCTAAGGTCCTAAACTACGTCGTTTTAAGCTCAGTTAGAAGGATTTCAAGATAATTAAACCTATCCTAAGACTTACCATTCCCTGCATGCAAATTAGAGTTCTTTCTTGGAGATCAAGCTTGAAGAATTTCTCCAATTTTTCTCTAATTTCCTTTGGGCTTTCAAGAGGAAGTGTAAATCAGATTTACCCAGGTATGCGAGGCTATTAATGAGATGTTCCTTTCACTCTCATGCTCTAAATTCTTCTCAATTCCATGGATTTCAATTCTAGATTTGAGTTTATGATCTATTGGGGTTTATCCCTAATTTTGTGAAATTCTCTATGATGTATCTATGGGTTAATTACTTTCACATATCAAATCATGTCTTATGATATATTAGAAGATTTTATACATATTTTGATTATAAATACATAGTTTTTAATTTTAATTAAATTATGCTCAATTATGTAAGTTTCATGAAAAGTCAAGTTATGATTCTATTATGATTTTGATCTTACTAAGTCTAAATTGTAATTTATGATTCATGTTATGATTTCTCTTCATGGATTTATAAATATCAAGTATATAAATGTTTTACAAGTATACATGATTTTCATGATTTATGGATTTATGACTCTTGGCCGATTCATGGCTGATCATGTATTTTAAGTGGGATATATCATGTTATTATTTTATTTGGCCATGAACTTCATGAATGATTTCACGGTTACTATACGAGCCCTCACGTGCATGTTTTTGGGACCAGTGTCTAGCACTGAGTAGACCCGACGTTTAGGTAAATCCCGTGATCTCAAAACTATGTGTCATTGTATATATATACACTTATTATTGGATCCCTATGATATCACCATACTGCACTTCCTCTTGCCTGGCAAGCCGGGGGCAGTACTGACCACTTAGGAGAAATAGCGGGGCATCATGTAAGCTCTATCATGATGGCGTCGGTTAAGACGAGTCCTCCCATTGTTCCTCATAACTTATGCATGGTTATGTTTATGATACTTTGGCTCAAGTTATGTTTTATAAAGTTTTCTCTTATGACTATGATTATGATTGGATTATGGATGGTTTGAAAACCTTGAGCTTTTATGTTTACATTATGATATTTACTTTATGATCATGCTGTCCTACTCTTATAAACTCTTATGTATTTTAATTATCCATTTTCACTTACCTTGCTTACTCAGTACATTCCAAGTACTGATCGCTTACTCTATGTTGTATAGTTTCATGAATTAAAGAAGACTTCTTGAATTGACTTGAATTGCTTTTAATTTGATTAATTACAAACGACAAAGGTCACTCCTATTTATACTTGTTCGGAATGATTCTAGATAGAATAAGATCTAGACTATTCTACCATCTAAAAATATTTTTCCTAAGTACAAATATCAAAGAGACTACACTATAACTTTCTAGATTATCTAGATATTTCTCAAGGTGATTATCCAGGAAATTACACTAGACTATTCTAGAAACTTTATTTAGAAAAATCTATGATATTCTAAAAAATCAACTTTAACTTTTTCACACTCCCCCTTAAAGTGATTTTTTGGAAACTATCTCACGTTTGTTGTTGAAGAACTCAAACGAAGCTTTGTGTCGTGTCTTGGTAAAAATCTCAGTAGTTTTTGCCTAACTCCTCTTGCTTATAAAAATGATAAAGATTTTTCATCATTAACTGACCCTACAAAGAAACAACAATAAGTATTGAAAAAGTTTTCATCTCTGTAGTGAGCTGGCCTGACAATAGTCCTCTTTGACCTTTGCGGACCACATGAATCATCTTTCTGTTGTGTTTCATATTCTTGAGTTTTCAGGCTTCCCTTTTTTCTTAACTCCCCGATAACTGTACTATCAGGATAAATACCTGTGATGGACAAGTTTGGAACTCTAAGATTCAAGATTTTAGAACCTTCTCCTTTTGACGCAGCTCCATAACACAAGAAAATTTCATCAGTATCAGCTTTCCCATCTAAGTTGGTGACAATCTGTCCATCAATTTCCTGTGAAGCCTTAAGTCCACCACCGGATTCCCTTTTCAACTTCTCGAAAGACTGTTTAGCAACTTCAAGGCTTTCGAAGATCATACTATTTGTCTCTCCATCTGAAATTAAGTCTTCATGGTCAGTTTTTTCATTTATTTTATCTTTAGTTTCTCTATTTTCTTTAAGTATTTGTTGTGAGCCAGTGATTATTTTTAATATGGCAGATGATTGAACAAAGACTTCAACTTTTAGTGCATCTCCCTTAATGCTTTCTCCAAAATTATCACCATTAGCATATATAGTATCATATACATCCTGCTCAGGTTCTACTTCAACATCCTTTACGTCCAGACGTTTGTTACTAGTTTCAGGATTTTCTTCTTTAATTTTCTTGATAGCAGCTACCACGTCACTAGTCTGGACTTCTTCAAAATCTTCTTGCTTTTTGTTGATGACAAAATTGTCTTCTTTATCTACGTGATGAACTCTATTATCTGATCCTGAATTCATAGTCTAGTCTTTTTCAAAATTGATGGAAGCCATGACATTTACTGCTCGAGTCTCAGTTACGAAATACCTTCTCTAGTCTTCTTCTTCTATAACTTCATCAATTTGAGCCATATTGCTCTCCCTGGCTTGACAATATCTTTTTATATATTCTATTTTCCTCACTGATAACATTTGAAAGGCTTCTTATCATGATTATTAAAAGACTCTTCCTTCTTTCTCGATGAGCTTTAACCATCTGAGGATCGAGAGTACGACCTATCTCTTGTATTTTCTTTAAAGTTTCTCTTGTCGGCTACAAGAGCATTTCCTTCTCCTTCTTTAATTGATACCCCGACCATCTGTTTGGCTAGTAGCTCCTGTAATGACAACAAATTCTCAAACTCCTCCAAGGATGGTTGTTGAGCCCATTCTTGAATAGATGTAATAAATGAAATATATACTGACTTCAATCCTCGAATGGTAGTTCTTTTCACCGTGATTTAGAGATAGCCTCGTCCGGATTTAATAATGAGATCTCGAAACATAAGTTTTAATCTTCAAAAAATACTTAGCGATAGAAAAATTACCTTAAGTATATTAGCTAATTCATTCTCCAATATTTGTAGCCGAGCTTCATTCTTCTTGTTGAACAACTGATCCAGCATCCTCCATATTTCATGAGCTGATTTACACCTTGTAATATGGTCAAATAAATTATACGATATGGGGCTCTTTAGAATGAACTCCGCCTTCATATTAATCTGCTTCCACTTCTTGAATGTGCTACTATTTTTCGATCCGTAGACAGGGAGATTTGTGTTACTTCCATTAATAACATCCCACAAATCCTCGCCCACAAGGTATGATTCTATACATATCTTCCATACCTTGTAATTGGATTGGTTCAACAATTCCATCCCTAACCCATTAGCACGATCGCTGAAATCCATACAAAAAAACCAGTTGAATCTACCACTGACTCAATCTTGAAATAAAGTCCACAAGAAAACGTATGGCTATGACTCTGATACCATGTAGAGAATAGCAGAAGAAAAGTAGAACCTTGGAGACCTTCTGCTAGCCCCAAGATGGTTAACTAAGATCTGAAGATTCAACTAAAGAAGCGGAAACTACGAAAGGAGAAGGAGAAATTTTGGGTAGAGAACTTTATTGTTGAAGAAGACTTCTTGAATTGGCTTGAATTGTTTTTAATTTGGTTACTTACAAATGACAAACGTCACTCCTATTTATACTTGTTAGGGATGATTCTAGATAGAATATGATCTAAACTATTCTACCATCTATAAATATTTTTTCCAAGTATTTAAACTCTTGCTAAGTACAAATATTAAAGAGACACACCATAACGTCTAAATTATCTAGAAATTTCTCAAGATGATTATCCAAAAAACTATACTAGACTATTGTAGAAACTTGAAAAAATCTTTGATATTTTAAAAAATAAACTTTAAATTTTTCACCAACATAATTATTCATTTTAACTAAAGATTAAAATGGGACAGAAGAAGTATTTAATACATTTCTTTAACACATGAGCAAAAATTACCGGTCCCGTGAATCCATAGAAACCTCTAGATCCACCATTGTCAGCTAATCAAATGGAGTAAAATAATTAAAAAAATATAATGTAATGAGTTAATCCAAACAATCAACACTTTGATTAGTACAGAATTAGTAGTGATGTCGATTAAAAGATAAAACAAAATTGCCAGTTGTTGCCTTTATTAGTAATGTAAGTCAGAAGAGCATTGAATCTGCTGTTGGATTTCAGACTAATATAAGGCATGACATGTCCCCTTTCAATTTTTTCGGACGTTGCCGTACTTTAAGCCGTTGGCATTAGTATTAGTAGTTCGAGCTACCACTTTTCCACTATGAAATATAAAATAATTTAAATCATACACCTATTTCCAAAATTTAATAGAGATCGATGGAACAATTAATTTATTTACTCCTAAATAAGGATTACTTTATTCTCTCAGTTGTAGTACTACTTTGTGCGGCGTGCCATTCCTTTTTTCTTAAATCTATTAAAACATAACAACCAATTCACCTTAAAATTTAATTTCTTTGTCCCAATTTATATTGATGAATAGATATTTCAACATCGGTTAATAAATAAAATTTTAAGTTTTTTTATTAAGTTTGAACAATTTTTATTTTTTTGAGCTGACTTTTGGAGTGTAAGTTAGACTTAACTTAACATGATGCTAGGGTCCGATCCGATGCGGGACTTCAGGAAATTAGACAGTTGTAAATTTGCAAAAGGTGGAAATACCCCTGCTCCATGAATATGCACACACCGGACCGGACCGGACAGTGAAACCCTAAATAAAAAAATGTCGCAATCCGAGCGTGAGTGGGGAGGTGTGATGAATAGAATGTCCCAGATCAGTGAATGAATGGAATCATGAGCTCCTTATAAAGCTTTGACAATTCTCCTCCTTTCAAGTTGGCTTTTGA
The DNA here is from genome assembly GCA_018107945.1 of Datura stramonium. NCBI lineage: Eukaryota > Viridiplantae > Streptophyta > Magnoliopsida > Solanales > Solanaceae > Datura > Datura stramonium. Next base: position 54,367 of record JACEIK010003324.1, on the reverse strand, counting down.
GATATGAGGCTAGTTAAAGACCCAATTTAACATGTGTGACATAGTTGAAATTTCAAAATTCAAACTTATAAATTTTGATCGTGAAGAAATTGTTAATCAGGTGTTTAAAAATTATTTTTCTCTCACATAGTCGAGAATGCGAACACTACTAAATTCGTCCATTCCTCTCAAGAAAGATAATCTACTAGTTCATTGCCTCGATGGAAGGTGAATTAGATTTTTATTGATTCTGGTCCGATATTATCTCGACAAATATAGCTCGATTTAAAATTATAAATTTTATTTAAATTTTTTTGTGTGTGTCTAATTAAATTTATTTATTACATAAATTAAAACAGAGCATTACCGATGTTAGTATGCTAATAAATCAAAGAGGAGAAGACAAACACATGATGTATAAATTTAGAGCTGTTGAGTGGTCACAGTCTTTGGTGCCGTAGTACTATTATTCTGTGTATATTAGTGGACATCAGCATATGAGCAGATGGAAGAAGAAGAATAGATGATTAAGAAAGCTTTAATTAATTAATTTAATTTAATTGTAGGGGTCTTTTTCATGCTTCAATTAGAGACCCTATTAGCCACTCTATTTTGTCGGACCTTTTCTCCCTTTACATGTGGAACTTTCTGCTACGGGTGGAAGTAGGGTTAGGTTTCGGTTCGGCCAAATTCAGTATCTTCGATTAAAATTTTGTATTTATATTAAAATTTTAATTAAATATTTATGCAATTGTATGATTATTGGTTAGGAAGTGAGTTAGTCATGTATTGGAATCAGCATAACTAGTGTCACATTTGATAGCATTTTAGTTGTGAACTTGTGATGTATAAAATTCAGCACGCCTAGTATAGTGTTTCCGTTATTAAATTATAATCCTGTGAAACTAATATATGTATAAATTATGAGTAAATTTATAAGAGAATGAAATAAGTAATACATGAATAATTACAAATCCTGCATAATTAAATCCTACGTAACTGTTTCATGTACAACTCTAACCGACAACCAAACAATCTCTTAGAAATCCATTAATTTTAAATATAATTCAAAATTCCTAAACTTTAAATTTCGAATAAATTAGGGAAGAAGATTTAGGGAAATCAGTTATCCTATCCTAATTCCTAGTTTGTCGAATGTTTGTTACTTAGGTCCATAGGGATTTCTATTATTAGTACGTATCGTATTAACAATGTCACTAACAAAATCAGGATTTAGTAATACAATTTTGAAAAATAAAATTTGATTTTACCATCTAACGCAATCTTTTAGCCACTTTTGCTAGTACACAATTACAAATTAACTCTTGCACTATTTAATTACATATATATNATATATATTTTTTCATATTTGTCATATATAATGTAACTTTTCGATAAGGGAAATTAAATTAAACCCCTTCAACATTTTTTTTTTTTTTTGATTTTTCATTCGATATTCAGTATCTATATTGAAGTACTACTAATTTGGATTTATGCAGTATAGAATCCACTCGGAAATAATGCTTTCTATCAAGGATTTTTCCACACTCAGGACTCAAAATTGAAATTTCTAATTAAAAGAGAAGCAGCTACATCCACTGCACCATGTCCTTTGATGATCCTTTATCACTTAGCTACAATACTAAATGATATGAAATTTTATGTATTGCCTTAACGATTTTCATGTCATGTTTCGTGTGTAACTATTTATGTTATTTTTAAAATATTATCATATTAGCGCTATATTATTTTATGTGACATTACTAATCTTTTTGGATATTTTTTTTTTGAGTATGTTTAACTAATATAATTTATAATACTTATATGTAGTTTTTTTAAGCATACAAATCCTATTTCAAACAATTGAACAATTTATGTTCAATTTCACATAAAAATAAATAATTTGACTTGTGTATTTCGAACGCTACTACATAAAATGAAATACGAGAAATATATCATTATTAATCTCATGAATTGTTTATTTTCTATAATGGATAAATAAAACAATCAAAATCTAAAAGAACCAATGAAAAAATCTATAAATGGATATTGAAATATGTAACCTCTAGGAAAACTATATTCGGATTGGTTTGTATTTCTGAAAAAATAATTTGTTTACATTTATGATAAATGAATTTGTTTTAGACGTGAAGTAATTATTAGTTATTGAATTTTTATTAACAAGAATTTCTATTAATACAAACTTGAGCTTTTTTTAAGCAAAAAAACTCCTACATAAGTGAGAGAAAGGGAAGTAAAAGGGATTGAGAAAGAAATCACACATATTAGTATGTAAAAGACTTATTGATATTATTAAGTTATAAGCTTTTTGGTGAAAATTTTAGTTAATTTTCGAAGAAAATAATTTGAGTGTCCTTTTTTTTTCAGATGTATAGTTTATTTGACTAAATTTTTGAGTGGTCAAAAGTATTTTTTTTTTTCAAAAAAATATTTATAGCGAGGTGTTTTATTTAAGTTTTTGAAAGAAAATAAGTGTTTTTGTAAAAATAGTAGAAGTTATTTTTCAGAAACTAAAAAACGTAACTTTTCTCCCAAAGTACCTCTTTGTAAGGCGCTTTTCAAAAAAATACATTCGGTGAGATAAGTTTGTATTTGATCAATAAATTTAAAAATTTCTTTTGAGCAGTAATAAGTGTTTGGTTAAATTTTTAAAAATGTTTCTGAGTGTATTTTTCTCAAAAGTGTTTTGAGAAAAAATACTTTTTCTTAAGCTTTTGAACATCTTTTGTTACTCACTTAAAACACTAATATTTTCGAAAAACTTAGCCAAACACCTCACTTTTAAAAATAATTACTTTTTGAAAGAAAAAAAAGAAGAAATATTTTTAGTCTTTCAAAAGTTTGACCAAATAAATTATTATAAACACTTTTTTAAAAAAATAATCAAATATTAATTCCTGCTTAAAAATACTTAAAACAAACTGCTTCTCGTTGAAAATATTTTATAAAAACATTGATTTTTAAAGTAGGTATGATTTTAAAAACTTGGTAGACTATGCAGTCATATCATTAAATTTCAATGAAAATGTGGAAAACATTTTTGCATAAATGGCCAAATATAGTGGACAGGGGGCGGAGACTTCAGACTTATGATAAGACCCAATAATGTTATGTTGCTTGCAGTTGTGTAACCACTTAATACGATAATATTGCTAAAAGTTAAATAGAGAACCAATAATTGGCTGCCATTTCTTTACCAAAAGTTGGAACTACTAATCTTTTTGTAAAGATCTTGTTGGTAGATTTTTATTTCTGGTCGATTTATAACCACAGTAATGAAAGCGACTATGAAAAAAGAGTTTTTTATTTATTTATT
>JACEIK010003323.1:153206-170804 GCA_018107945.1 Datura stramonium | reverse complement strand
GCAACCCACGTTCTTGCTCCACCAAGTCACAATATGTGAAAATAAACCTAAGTGTGCTATTTATAATAGTAGGAATTTTTCTCAGACTAACAAGCAACGTGTTACGGAGTTCAACGCGGAGCATTGCCTCCGTGACCCGGCTCAAATGCGGAGGCCTTCTGGAAATGCCCAAAAATCGACCTTAGGCAGCACCCAGCCGCGTTGGCTGCGTGTCACGCTGCCTGGGAAGCGCAATGGCACGTCCCTGTCGCGGAGGTGGACTGTCGTGACACGGCCTAGGCGCGCTGATGCTGTGCGTCTTTGCTTTGTCTGTGCGCATGTCTGGCACTGGCGTGGCACACGCACAGCGTGGCACGCTGCCTGGCGCGACCAGCCTTGCCATGGCCTCTCCTTGCCGGCTTTCGCCCGTTACTTCCGACTCCAATCCTTTCCTTCACCAACTTCTGATTTAGTTCCTAAAAATCATTAAAACCTACAAAACAAAGACTAATCATGTTGGTTAGCACATATCNTATATAAAATCACATGAAAATGTATCAAATAGCTTAGAAAACACGACTCATTTAAGTTGTAAAACGTATCACGGGACCTATATTATTTCCCGTGATCAACGACCCTTGCTAGTTTGGGGAGAACTTGCCTTTCGCTTCAGCCTAATGGGGAAGGATGCTCTTCAATACTAGCTGATCCATTTCAAAATGCCTAGGTCGTACCTTTTTGTTATATGCTCATGCCATTCTTCTCTTGTATAGTTGTCCATGACATACTGATGTTAATCTCTTTTCATTAATGAAGCTCAATTGCTCCAGTCGAGTCTTAACCCACTCGTCATCGTCAATCTCAACTTTCACAATAATTCAAAGGGATGGAATTTGAACTTCTGCAGATATAATTGCTTCTAGGCGTGGGCATAGTTTGGGCTAATCCAAAATTCAAATCGGAATTCAAATTTTTAGGATATTTGGGTTGGATTTTTGGATTATGAATTGCATTTCGGATTTCATTTTTAAAATTTATGGATTTTGAATTGGATATCAGATTTACTATTATGGATTTTTGGCTATCTGAAAATCCAAAAATTTTATATCTTATATTAACCCTACTCAATTANATATATGTTCAATACTAATAAATTCAATTTTCAAGATCCAATGAATTAATATCTACGGCCCACCACAATATTAAATCAATATAAAATTTTGTATTAATCAAGTATAAAAATGTAAAATATTACATGAGCAAGTAAATTTTAATACAGGGCAAGGGTGGTAGAGTCACCTCAATTCTTGTCAATTGTAGAGATGTATAAATTTCAAAGAGCAAACTATTAGGTGGATTAAGGTTGTTAATTGTTATGGACTACCTAAAAAGCTCAAAAGTTAACATCGAAAATTTGAAAAATTCAAACTGATTAATCCAAAACCGAACTTAAAAAATCCAATCCAATCCAAATTTATTTGGATTGAATTTGGATTGTACTTTTTTTAATTCGGAAATCGAATATCCAAACTGAAATTCTCATATCCAATCCAATGGCCCGAATGCCAACCCCTAACTGCTTCTATCTGATATACCAACAAATAAGGAGTTGAACCTATGGAAGTACGAATAGTAGTGTGATAACCCAATAAAGCAAAAGGCAACTTTTCATGCCACTGTCTAAAAACCTACACCATTTTGCGAAGTATCTTCTTGATATTCTTATTGGTAGCATCTACGACCCCATTTACTTTTGGACGATATGGAGTTGAATTTCGATGAGCAATCATAAATTGTTGACATGCTTTTTCGACTTGATAATTACATCATCCACATAAACTTCAATCTCTTTATGCATCATATCATGAAACATGGTAGTCATCGCCCTCATGTAAGTTGCTCCAGCATTCTACGGCCCAAATGGCATGACTCCATAACATTAGTTCCCCATGATGTGATAAAAGAAGTCTTTTTAGCATCTTCATCATCCATAACAACCTGGTGGTATCTCGCATAGCAATCCACAAAGGACGCGATTTCATGCTTAGTGCAATTATCTAATAAAATCTGGTTGTTCGGTAGTGAAAAATTATTTTTCGGGCTTACTTTTTTTAAATAACAATAATCAACACATACAAGAATTTTCCTATCTTTCTTCGAAACTGGGACAATATCTGCTAGTCAAGTCGGGTATTGAGCAACTCTAATGACTCCAGCTTCAAGTTGTTTTGTGATTTCTTCTTTAATTTTCATATTCTTGTCAGCTTTAAACTTCCTCAATTTTTGCTTAATAGGTGAAAATGCAGGGTCGGCCGTTAATTTGGGAACTACCAAATTAGCGCTTAAACCAGACATGTCATCGTAAGACCATGCAAAAATATCTCTGTAATTAAATAGAGCCTGAATTATTCCTTCTTTTTTATTTTGGTTGAACATGCACACTTATCTTAGTTTCCCTGATATCTTCCTGATTTCCTAGATTGATTATCTCAGTTTCATTCACATTAGGGTTTGATTTAATCACAAAATGTTCGAAATCCCTACTTATTTCCTCAAATGTCTCATCTGCAACATATTTAAAGTCTTGGTTCATTGTTTCATGATTAGCCTAAATTTTAAGTTCTAGCCGAAAATCCTGCTTGCATGTCATATCATTAGAACAGACATAGAAAGAACCACCAAAGGAATGTAAATGAAATATATTAGACTCATACAGAAAAATGAAAATTGCATTTTATTGAAAAGGAAGATTGAAGGGTTGGAACATTAAAACAAACGTAGAACGGTTCAAACATTAAAACAAACAATATAAAATCTGAATTACAATCCTGAATAACTCAAATAATAAAAATAAAAAACAAACAAACTACCAAAACTCCTTCCTAACGAGGAGAGGAGTGACTTCCAAATTGTTGAGCTGGACCGTAGGGCCAATGAACTACATATCTCTATTGCTGGGACCTTCTCCACTTTCAACCATATTAGCTTCAGCGAACAGGTTCTGGAAGTAACCAAGAAACTCTGTATCAACTTCTACCATTAGCTTTAGAACTGATGGCATGGAGGGCTTGGTGGTGCTGGATTTGATGAAAGACTGGTTGATCGGTGGCACGGACTTGAAAAGTGACCATGCTTCATTTTTCCTCTTATTAGCCTTATTTCTATCTTAAGCTGTAGGTTCATAACCTAAACCAAAAGAATCGAAACTCTAACAGAGGCATATTGGATGAAACCTACTTTACAAAGTTACCCCTAATCCTTTTCCTGACTCAAAACATTTTTCAGCATTTTGTTTACTACCATAACTTATACAAGAAGCAATTGCAGCCTTGGAATAGGATTTCCTTCACAGATTTGCTCAACAACCACTACCTCAAAAGTTTGACAAATCAGTGTTTCATAAATATTATCAATCTCAACAAAAGGAACAAAAGAGTCCTTGTAGACAGACAAGTCCCCTTTCTCTGAACAACCACTTCTTGCCTGTCGTATTCAAACTTAACACTTGATGCAATATAGACAGAACTGACCCAACCATGTGTATCCATGGTCTTCCCAATAATATATTGTAGGAAGTCTTGATGTCCACAAAATTTGAAAATTTATAATAAAATCAATAGGACAAATTGTCAACACAAGCTTTATCTCTCCAACGACATCTATTTTCTCTCCATCAAAAGCTCTATCTCTCCGACGACATCTATTTTCTCTCCATCAAAAGCTCTAACACATACATTATTAGGAAGGATACTTTTTGTACTGACGTTCAAATGTTATCACCAAAACCTCCATCGATTAAAACTTGAGTGACATAGGAACACTTATATTTCACAGTACTATAAAGGCCTTGGTTATGCCCAGTACTTTCTGCGGGTAGTTCATCATCCGAGAAGGTGACCCTATTTTTCTTAAAATTCTCCCAGCAATTTTCTCCAACTGATTCACCATAATCTCACTAGGGACATGTGCTTCATTCAATATCTTCATTATAGCTTTACAATGTTCATCAGAGTGTAACAACAAAGATAACAGGGAGATTTGAGCTAGAGTTTTCCTCAATTACTCCACAATAGAATAATCTGGCAATTTCATCTTTTTCAAGAATTCTGCATCTTCTTCCTCAGTGACTGGTTTCTTCACAGGCATTGTCCCATCCCTCATTGGTTTGGTCTTCCTTAACTCTTCGATTCTTGATCCTGTTTGTTAAAAATTCCTAGTCTTGGTTTTAAAGCATCTCCCAAAATGAGTCAAATCCCCTACTTCATTGACTTCATCAGTGACTTCTTTTCCCCTATAAGTTACCATAGTATGTTTGTAATTCCACGGGACCATCTTGGAATCCACCATTGGAAGCTGTGTCATTGGCTTGATAACAACAGACGCAATGGGTGCTCCTTTCATGATAAATACAAGCTTGCTCAGCACTCCCAACACAGTTAACTTTGGTTTGTCTTGACTTGAACCAATATTTTTTGAGACTCTTTTTACAATCAACACGGGTTTGTTCACATCCAACTGGCCTGGCTTCCCCATCGTCTCTTCTACCCCAAAAGGCTTTGCTCTTGTCAAATCCGTAGAATTAACCGACTTTTCCACACTATTTTTAATCTTATTGATGGCCTTGTAGGGAACTGAAGACTCTTCACCACTATGAAACAACTCCAACATGTTTGTTTCATTATGGTAAGTAGTGGATTACGATAATGTTTGGTGCATCTGGGCTTTGCAATACAATTTGGTTCGTATCAATCAGATCTTGGATTGCACTCTTCAAACAATAATATTTCTCAATGTTATTGATTTTGGGCGTATTTTTACGACCCAACTCCATATTTTCAACCATACTGGGGCCTAGTTGAGGATAATACCGATGTATTCATGCATGTTTTGAATTAATTATGCTTATGGACTAATAAATATGATTAGACTATTTGTAGGTGGAAAAGACAATAATTTCAACTTGGTTTTGAGGATGGACACTCAAAGATGAAGTATGGGAAGTTCAGAGAGCTTAAAAATTGATGTTGGAAATCACTCCCATGCCACATTGGAGATTGATCGCGTTTAAACACGTGCTACAATTCTTTGGTAAAAAATTAACTTTTGAAGGCATGAAATAGTGAGGGACCGCGATGGCTCTATGTCACGGAGCACAAATGGCGCGATGACCTCCATAACACGACTCTTGTTTATTTTAGCGGGCATCAAATTTCCAATGAAGGTTCGTGTTTGGTTCGTGTCACGGAGTACATTTGGTGTGTTAAGCTCCGCGACACGGAGCTTGGATTCCCAGAACTCCCTCAATTCCAGTGAGCCTCCGTAAGCTCCGTGTCACAGAGTGGTTCCTCCGCGATGACACGGAGCTAGTTATTCACTGTGTATTTTTTCACTTTTATAAATAGAACACTTAGATTATTTATTTTGGGAGGATCGAAAATATTAGCAAGAACGTGAAAAACGACAGTTGAGCTAAAGAAAACTCTAGGGTTCTTTCTCTTCTTTTTTCTTCTAAATTTCAATTGTTCTTATGCTAAAACTCATTTGGAGATGTTTAATCAAAGAATGAGTGGCTAATTCACCTCATTTTGAGGTTAAGGCTATCTGCATGATTGTATGATTTTATTTAAGTGTCAGCTTGATGTTCTTCTATCATGAATGGTTGCTCTTCTATTCCTGCTCTTTGTATTTTAGTGTTTGGCCAACATTAAGATAAATTCATAATGTTAATTTGACTCTGAAAGGAGAATTATTAGGGCACAATGAGGAATAGGGAAATGTGTTCTTATCTTTACTGTAAATTAAAGATAGGATTTGCGTATGGGATAAAAATATACATGCAACATCATATTCGGTTAAAGAAGGAAACAAATGCTTCTAGACCTAAGACGAGTTATTTCATCACGATTTAATATGTGTAGTTGCAATGTTCATAATTAGGCAATTGGCTCGAGGTTTGAAAGACCATAGTTAAAGTTTAATTTCTCATAACCAGCAACCCGATAGAGGACGTAGCTGAAGGAAAATATAAGTTGTACAAGATTGCGTCTCATGCCTTAACCTTAGAATATTCTTTCTTATTGATTTAATTAATATTCTTTGTTTTATTGATTGCTACGTTTTAGATTTATATTTATAAAACTCATAACTTATACGGTTACTTACACACTTATGTAGAATAATTGTGAATACTAAAATTAAGAAATCACTACATTATAGTTCCTGTGGGTTCAATATCCGGCTTGAAAAAGCCATTATGTTACTTGTACGATCAGGTGCACTTGCGTGCGCTTGGACGACAATAAGTTTTTGATGACATTGCCGGGGACTGGCAAAATTAGTGAAATTTTGGGTTTTAGTTTTGCTATGTTTTTGTACAAATGTTGACAACTTGATCTTAGCTGCTACACTTGTAGGTACAGGGGCAATTTCTGAAAGCTGGCGAGGAATAAAGAACTGGTAGACCCATTATTGGAGCCTGAACGACAGTTCCATTTGCTAAGGAGAGAAGCTCTAGAAAGAAAATTGCAGTTATTACAGAGAGAGATTCTAGAGCAACAACAACATCCACCAGTTGAGCAGGAAGAGTTGTTGCCCGAAATAATGGCAGCAAGACCAGTATGCAAGGTGGCTATCCCACACGTGAATAATGTTACCTCTAGCATCCGCAGGCCGGATCCAGGAGGTAGATTCGAGCTGAAACAGAATTGGTGCAGCTCTTGCATACAAGCAGACAATTTACAGGTCTTCCCCATGAAGACCCGCAGTAGCACCTACAAAATTTTCTGGAGATAAGTGACACATACATACTCACAGGGGTATCATCAGACTATGTGAGGCTTACATTGTTCCTGTTTTTCTTGCTTGGGAAAGCGAAGAGGTGGATGAAATCTGAACCACCTAACTCTATAACCACATGGGATGATCTGGCAAGGAAATTTTTGATCAGGTTCTTTCCTTCTGGGAAGATAGCAAAGCTCAGAAGTCAGATTCTATGTTTCAAATAGAAAGATGGTGAGAACCTGTACCAAGCTTGGGAGAGGTTCAAGTCTATGTTGAGAGATTGTCCTCACCATCACCAGTCAATTGATGTGTTGGTCCACACTTTTATAGAAGGCTTGGTGCCTCACACCAAAATCCTTTTAGACTCTGCTGCTGGTGAGCAAGCCTTGGAAAAGACTTATGAGGAATTGTATACATTGCTGAACATAATTTCGCAAGGCAACCCAAAATGGAATGCTGACACACCTAGAGGTGTGGTGAAGCGAGCGGTAGGCATCTTGGAGGTAGATGGGCTAACAACTATTTCTGCACAAATAGCTGCATTACAGAATTAAATGAACACTCACTTCAGTAACATGAACTTGGGGCAGCCGCAAGCTCCAGTCAATGCAGTCCAGCAAGTATGGTGTGAAGTTTGTGGAAGCAGAGAACACTCAGCCGAGACATGTGGTGTCAACCCAAATTCAGTTTATTTTCTAGGGAATGAACAAAGGAGCAACAATCAGCATTATGACAACTATTACAACCCCAACTGTAGGAATCACCTAAATTTTTCATAGGGTGGTAATAGTCACCAAAGTTTGAATCAGGGTCCACACAGAAATCAGGGGGCAAATCGGAATTTTCAGCCCCAGTTCAGAGGGGATAATGCTCATAATTAATCCAGCAACATCAAGGATATGCTTAAGACAATTATATCCAACCAAGCTCAGATGGCATCTGACCAAGTTAAATTGACAGCCGACATGATAAATTAATAGTTGGCTACAAAGGCGTCAGAAATTCAGCTAAGACAGCTAGCTGGAGCACAGAATACTCGACCCCGGGGTGGGTTGTCGAGTGATATAGACACCAAGCTGAATCAGGTAAATGCTGTCACCACCAGGAGTGGTAAACAACTGAAGGAGTTGGTGCCAAAAAAGCCAGTACAAAAAGTTGTAATTATAGAGGAGGAGGCCGAGGACAGTGATAGAGAAATGGGGAGTGGAAATTCAATAGGAGCTGTGAAGTCACCACCACCACCCCCTTTCCCTAAGAAATTGAGGAAGCATAAGGAAGAAGCATAGCAGGTATATATTAATCTTTCACTGGTGGATGTTTTACAGAGTATTCTGAAGTATGCAAAATACATAAAAGATATTGTAGCGAACAAGAGCAGACTGACAGAGTATGCCACAGTTGTACTTACTGAGGAGTGTACATCACATAATCAGAACAGACTGCCTATAAAGCTCAAAGATTTGAGAAGTTTTACTATCCAGATCACCATTGGGGCAGTCCATTAGAGCTCGCGATTTATGTGATCTTGGGGTGAGGATTAATTTGATGTCCACCTCATTGTTCAAGAAGTTGGGTTTGGTTAGTCTAAGACCCACAACTATGATTTGCAGCTAGCGCACTGCTCGTTGGTCAGACTAGATGGAATTATGAAAGATGTGATAGTCCAAGCGGGCTCCCTTATTTTTCTAGTGGATTTTATAATTCTTGATTTTGAGCCACATCCAAAAGTCCCATTTATTTTGGGACGTCTCTTTTTGGAAACCTGACGAGCCTTGATAGATGTAGCTGCAGGGTAGCTAACTATGAGTGCCCACGACAATGTGGAAGTATTTGATTTCTATAAAGCCATGAAGCTCCCTGCTATTTATGAGGAGCTGTCAGCCATCACTGTTATTGACCATGAGTCAGCACTTCAGTTCATTATACCAAAGGATCCCTTGGAAAGAGCGTTGGTGGGACATGATCAATTCGGGGATGTTGCAACTTATGAAATGGTTCAAGCTTTGAATGCTGCCAACATGTTCTTTTGAAAGTAGGAGTTTGAATCTCTACAGAGATTTTTGGAGCCTCCACCTAAGCCATCTGTTGAGGAGGCCCCCAAACTGGAGATGAAGGCATTGTCTCCACACCTCAAGTATGCATTCTTGGGGGAAGATGATATATTGCCGGTCATTATTTCTTCTGGACTAACGGATTCACAGGTTCAAAAAGCATTGGTGGTCCTGAAAAAGAGAAAGAGAGCCATAGGATGGCAAATGTCAAAAATCCGAGGAATCAGTTCAGCCTTTTGCATGCACAGTATATTAATGGAGGAAGGATCCAAACCAATTGGGCAACATCAAAGAAGGTTGAATCCAGTGATGAAAGATGTGGTGCAGAAGGATGTAATTAATTGGTAAGATGCGGGAGTGGTCTATCCTATCTCTAACAGTGAGTGGGTCAGCCCGGTTCAGTGTGTCCCAAAGAAAGGGGGCATGACAGTTATCACTAATGAGAAGAATGTGTTAATTCCTACTCGCATGGTCACAGGCTGGATGATTTTCATGGACTGCAGAAAATTAAATGAGTCCACCAGGAAAGACCATTATCCCATTCCATTCATTGACCAGATGGTGGACAGACTTGCAGGCCAGGAGTATTATTTCTTTCTGGACAGTTTTTCTGGCTATAATCAAATAGCTATAGCCCTAGAAGATTAGGAGAAGACCACATTTACTTGTCCATATGGGACGTACGCCTTTAAGCGTATGCTATTTGGGCTATGCAATGCACTGGCCACTTTCCAATGATGCATGATAGCTATATTTCATGATATGGTGGAAGACTATATGGAGTTATTTATGGATGATTTCTCTATTTTTGGTAATTCATTTGTTGTGTGTTTGCAGAATCTGGATAAGGTCTTGGCTAGGTGTGAAGATACGAACCTGGTGCTGAATTGGGAGAAGCACCACTTTTTAGTTAAGGAAGGCATTGTCCTTGGCCACAAAGTGTCACAAAGAGGATTGGAGGTTGACCGTGACAAGGTAGAAGTTATTGAGAGGTTTCCACTGCCAGTGTCAGTTAAGGATGTTCGTAGTTTCTTGGGACACATTAGGTTTTATAGGCGGTTCATTCAGGATTTTTCAAAGATCTCCAGACCAATGTGTAGAATACTGGAAAAAGATATAAAGCTTGAGTTTGGGGTAGAATGTATCAGTGCTTTTAAGGAGCTAAAGAAGAAGCTAGTGGAATCTCTTATTTTGATTGCTCCTGATTGGGAACGCCCGTTTGAGCTGATGTGTGACGCCAGTGATGTGGCCGTGGGTGCAGTACTGGGGCAGAGAAGAGAAAAGATTTTTCACTCCATATACTATGCAAGCAAAATTATGGATGCGGCTCAGGCTAATTATACTGTCATAGAGAAGGAGAATGTGGCACTGGTGTATGCATTTGATAAATTCAGGTCCTATCTTGTTGGGACAAAAGTGGTTGTGCACATGGATCATGCTGCGATCCGATACTTATTCAATAAGAACAGTGCTAAGACTAGGTTGATTAGGTGGATATTATTACTGTAGGAGTTCAACTTGGAAATTTGAGACAGGAAGGGCAGCAAAGATCAGGTAGCAGACCATTTGTAGCGGCTAGAGGACAGGTCACATGTGAGTGATGTCAGGCGTATCCAAGAAGAGTTCCCCGATGAGCAACTCTTGACACTAAGTGTGGCGGAACTCCCTTGGTACGCGAACATAGTGAACTTGATAGTAAGTGGAGTGTACTCACCAGAGGCAACCTCTCAACAACGAAATAGACTAAAGTATGAGTCCCAGTTCTACATGTGGGATGAACCATATCTATTCAAGAAAGGTCTAGATCAAGTGATGAGATGGTGCATTCCAGAGAGCCAAGTGACACAGGTGTTGAGAAGCTATCATTCTTTGTCTTATGGCGGTCATCATGGAGGATAGCGAATTTCTCATAAGGTGCTCTAGTCAGGTTTCTTTTGGCCAACTTTATTCAAGGATGTAGTATCATATGTCAAGGCATGCGATCAATGTCAGAGGATAGGCACAATCAGTAGAAAACATGAGATGCCTCTGCATAACATCTTGGAAGTCGAGGTATTCGACGTGGTGGGGATAGATTTCATAGGGCCATTTCCACCGTCATTTGGTAATCAATACATTTTGGTAGCGGTGGACTATGTATCCAAATGGGTTGAGGCCGCAACATTCCCTACTAATGACACCAAGGTAGTGGCCAAATTTATGAAGAAGTAGGTCTTTACTAGGTTTGGAACCCCACGAGCTATTATTAGCGACAGAGGTTCGCACTTTATAAACAACTAGTTCCGAAATCTATTGGCCAAGTATGGAGTTCGGCATAAGGTTGCTACAACATACCACCCTCAGACTAGCAGACAAGTTGAAGTATCAAACAGGGAAGTCAAGCAGATTCTCCAGAAAACTGTGAATGCTCAACGAAATGATTGGGTAAGAAAACTAGATGATGCTTTGTGGGCGTATAGGATTGCCTATAAGACGCCAATTGGTACTTTGCCATATCGTTTGGTTTATGAGAAGGCCTGTCACTTGCCTGTGGAGCTTGAACATTAGGCATATTAGGTTGTGTGGAAGTTGAACATGGATCCCGAGTTAGCGGGGAAAAAATGCCTATTGCAATTGCATGAACTGGAAGAGTTTTGGTGTAACGCCTATGAGAGTGCGAAGCTGTATAAAGAGAAGACCAAGAGATGGCACGACAAGCACATAGTGCCTCGAGTCTTCAAGCTTGGGCAGATGGTGTTACCATTCAACTCCCGGTTGAAGTTATTTCCAGGAAGTTGAGGTCTAAGTGGTCCGGACAATTTGAGGTTGCTAGGATGACCCCATACGGGGCAGTTGAATTGTGGCAAGATAAAAGTGCCACATTTTTGGTGAATGGTCAAAGGTGCAAGCATTATTGGGGTGAGGGTGTTAATCGAGAGAAGATGTCTATCACCTTATCTGACGAATAAGTTTGAGTTGGGTCATGCCGTGACGGTAAATCAGGCGTTGCATGGGAGGCAACGCGTGATTGTAATGTAATAGTTAAGACTTATTTGTTAAAAAAAAAGTTGTTCCATGACTAAAACTGCGGCTCTGGGTGGGAGAAAACCCACTATTTTCTAACTTATTGATGTCTTTGGATATAGTACAGGATGAGGGGAGGCTAAACGAAAAAGAATCGGGGATAAAAATGTTTACGAATGTGCAGGGTAAGTGCATGTCCCAAAGGGCATCATCCAGTGAGCCTGTGCGATAGCTCTGTGTCACGGAGTTGTTCCTGGGTGTTTGGCTCCGTGTCATGGAGCCTCATTAAAAACCCAGCACTACAAAATAGTGCAGATCCGCGACCAGTCCGTGTCACGGAGCTTGTCCTCCACGATATTCTCTGTGACACCTTGATGTGGTTTCTGCGATGGGTTTCATTAAATTGATGGATCGACCTGCCCCAAATCCCCTATTTTTATTTTTATTCTTCATTTTCAGCCCTAAAGCCACATTCGTAGCGCGATAAGACCCCGAAATCCCCTCTCCCTCACAAAAAATTCCATCAATCTTCACCATGTCAGGACACTACTCTTCCCAATCTTTTCTCTCGGATTAAGCACAAGATCATCAGGTAAGGTCTCTAACTTTTATCCCTATTGTCTTTCAAATTATTTTGTTTGAACATGTGGTTTAGAAGAGAAGCAACTAGAATCATGTTTTGGGTGGAACATATCGGTAGAAGTTGTTGAGACTTTCTTCTTACATGTGATAGACCACTGGTTGTTTGTATTTTTGCTTGAATAAATGAAAAATATGAAATGGAGTACTTGAAGGGTTGAGGGAAGATGAAAAAAGAAGAGTGCCAAATGAAATTGGGAAATTCATGACTTTGTTTTAAAATTAGTGTTGCTAAGATTGTTAGAAATTGCACTGCTCTCCTCTGAGTATAGTCGAAATGGGGTGAGTGAAGATGGAAACAGGGTGTAGTGCTGAGGTAATCATAAAAAGAAAGGGGGATATTTCTCTTTGATTGGTCGTGCACCTTGAATTAGGATAGCATTGTTAGGCTGGGACATGGGAATTGTGCATTATCGGTTGCATGTAGTTTGTAAGGACATGCTAGATAATACTACATCTACACTATGCCTGTGCCCCATGGTGAAAAATTCTGTTCTTTGTAAATGTGGGCATACATAAATTGTAAATGTTCCTGATTACAAGTTTCCAATTACTTGAAATCTGAGTAAAGCGATATGAACTTCATGTAAATGCTAGTGTCATGGGTCAAAGTTATTTGATTGTACTAAGTCTGAGTAGTATAAGATAATTTCCAAGTTCAATCTCTTAGTGCAAATTGCCTTAAGTGACAATGCTGTATACTGTTGTGTTTTCTTAATCTTGTCAAATTGCTGATTATGCTTCAATGTACGAAAAACTAGTCACTGTAGTGTGGAGAAGGGGAAGTCTGAGTACCCGAATAATTATGACTAGTGAACCACGCTAGCAACTAAGTATGGGGTGACCACCAAAGCCATGACTTAGTGTTAGCTAGCCATGTTAAATGCTGACTAATTAGGTCTCTTTGTTTTGGTTGAATAGGTACAATGTCAACTAGGCAGAATAAAGGAAAAGGTGTTTCGTCCTCCGACGGGGGCCGAAAGAGGATTAGATCAGGCGCAGTTGTGCCAGCAACCCCACCAGTTCCTAAGGGCCAGAAAAGGAGATTTGGTACCATATGGGTGGTTGAAGAAGGAAAGAAATGGTATGGAAAACATAAGGAGTCCAGATACTCTCCGAAGGAGAGAATTGACTGGGAGAGATTGCTGCAAGAATTTCCCCACATAGTGCAGAGATTGCATACCCTGGATTTGGACTTCATCCTTAATGAGCCTTGAGAATGTAATTTGCACGTGGTGCGGGAGTTTTATGCAAGGTTGGATCCCACTCTTCGCAGCTACGCCGTGAAGATCTGGGGTCAAATGGTCCAATTTGAGGCGCATCACCTAAATGCAATCTTAGTTACCCCATATACAAACCCACATCCACTCCGGTAGCTCAACATTACTCCTCCATATGCTGAGATTCGTCATGTACTTTGTGGGAAACACTCTACTGCTAGATGGATCCGCCACAAGGACAGAGGCTACCATCAGACCTTGCCCTACGCCCAGATGAACAGAGAGGCACGAGTCTAGCTCAAGATTGTTTGCAGCTGCCTCATCCCAGGGCTATATATGACAGATGTCATAGAGACAGGGTTTGCTTGGTCTATGCACTGATGACTAACATGTAGATCAATGTTGGTGCTATGATCAAGTCGGCCATGAAGAAGGTTCAATTACATATGGGACATAGGTATGGCTTTGGGGGGGGGGGGTTAATCACCACATTTCTAAGGGGTTATGACATTGAGGAAGAAGCATTAGATTATAGGCCACGAGTTGACCAAGGCGCAATATATGTGACCGAAACAAAGGCACTGGACACTACATATGGGCCTATACTCACATTAGCCGAGAAACATGCTCGGATGGTTCTTATGCTGCCAGGATGTTTGTGCTGCAGATATTGTAGCTGCGTATCAGGGGAAGGCCAGCGACTGAAGAAGAATTTCATCAGGTTGACATTGAGTATCCCCTCAATACCCACGCCATGACTATGTGCTAGATAGGGCCAACCTTTGTAGGACCGTTGGATGATGATGTGCCGATAGATAAGGAGAGACGCCGGGAAGACTCAGACATTGAATCAGATGATGATGAGGTGGATGACTCTGACCTCGGTAAGGAGGCCTTTGCACCAGTTGAGGAGATTGATACAGTTGTTTGATTAGGGAGTCTTGACCTCCCTAACTCTATTTTTACATTGATATGTTGCAAGCATTGGGGACAGTTGTCACGGGCTTAACTTTTCGAAGGCCGTGGGACAGCTTAAGGTGGCTAAACTTCTACTAAAGCTTCAGTCCTCTTACTGCTTATGAGGCACAAAATGTGCTAAGGATCGGATGGCAAGCCAAAGAAGGCAAGAAGTAAAGGTAGACAAGCAATTTTCAGGCCAAGAGCCCTTTTACTTCACTATATATTAACAAATCTGAACAAGTGAAGAATGTGAAGATTATGAAAGACTAATTACAAAGGCTGCCCCTTGAGGCCTATTTATACTGCATACAAGTCCCTACACTACATGCCATGTGGCTGTGGCAGGCAAGCTGTGGCAGGCTGGCATGATGGCTGTGGCAGGCAAGTCAGGCATGCTTGCTGTGTCAGGGAGTGTCAGGCTGCTGTGGCAGGCAGTGTCAGGCACGCTGTGTCAGTCCTGCAGGCAGAGTCAGGCATGCTGCGTCAGGCGCGCAGGCAGGCTTTTGCAGGCGTGTCAGGCATGCGTTTTGGGTTGTTCCAAGGTGCTGAGTTGCCCTGCCTTTGGCTCTTGCCATGGGCAGCTTGTTGGTCTGAATGCCCGGGCTTGGCTTGTCCGTTAGGTGGGAAAAATGCGGCAAAATTAATGGGTTTACTGGCGGGGCGGTACACTCTCCCCCACTTGAGTTGGCGACGATCGCGGCGCCCCACATCTGTAAGTACTTGTGGACCTCGTCTTCAAACTGCCACAAGTCTTCAAATTTTTCCCATGATGCCTCTTCCGGTGATTGTTCTTTCCCGTGCATAAGAAATTGGGCACTTGAGTTGCCCCAACCTTTTCCCCGAATTAGCTAGTGGTGAGGAATGGCCTCAACCTATTTTTCCGTGGTTGTCGGAGTGACAAGAATCTGCTGACGACTTGTCTGGCCCTGTTCCACGTCTCTCTTGTCTTCATGATATGGTTTGTGCACTGGCCGACGTTTCCTATCGGTGAACTTCCTCATTTTACGGGCTTCCTTGTCCTTCTGCTCCGCGAGTTCCATGCGGTAGGGGGACATGGCAGGCGGCTTGGCTTCCAGAGTAAGCTCTATCTGCTGGTTAACCTCTCGGCAGGGAGGCAGTCTCTTTGGGAGTTCTTTCGGTATGATGCCCTGGTGCTCTTTTAGGACATATTGGACGCATGTCGGGACAGGTTCTGCCTCTGGGCTTGCTGGTACTTCCAAAATAGTGGCAAGGAAGGCTGGTTCCCCTTTCTTGACTTCCTCAATCAGTTGCATGGCCGACAATCGCATGCCCTTTTGGGGGACACGGACTAGCGGCACTATACAGGAGCCTCCTTTGGTACTGATGTGTAGTTGGTTGAGACGGGGTGAAATGAAAGCATTTATCTTGTACCAGAAGTCTAACCCAAGCACGATGTCGAACACGTCCATGGGTGCTACAGTGAAGCTGGTTGTGCCGTGTCAAGCCCCTAGAGAAATGGGCACTGTGGGAGCAAATCCGTTTACTTGAGTGGGGAGGGCATTGACTGTTTTCAGCAGCGTGCCGCTAGGGACGACAGTGAGCCCCAGTTCCCTAGCCTTTGCCTCCGTCATGAAATTATGGGTTGCTCCGGTGTCCACCATGATGCGGACAGGCTTGCCGTTCACCCAAGCGTCAATGAATAATGACTCTCGTGGCCTCACACGAGGCAGCCAGGCCGATATACCTGCAAGGGTCACGTGGTTGAACAAGGTCATGTGATTAAACAGACCCAATGCCTTGTCTTTCCCCCGGGCAGCGCAGCCCCTTTGTTCCTGCTGTCCGCTGGTCTCGGCCGTGGCTGGTGGACATGTGTGAGCTGGTTGCTCTTCGGCAACTGTCATGGCCGCAAGTCTGCCTAACTTTGGGCAGTTTCTAAATACATGAGAGGGGTCACCGCACAGATAACACCCATCTCGGTTGTTGACTCCCTTCTTCCGCTCCATATAGTCTTTGCGGAATTGAGAGGATCGGTTGCAGTCGCCTTTGCCGTCACGACCCCGATTGGGAACAGACTTGCCTCTGTCCCTCTCTCCTTGGTCCATTTCGGCAGCAACCTGCCGCCGGGTGTTCTCCTTCGCCTTGGAGCTTTCTGTGCGGAAATCTGTCAAAGACTCGGCCGCAACAATGGCCTCATCTACGTCTTTTACTTGTCGCCTGTGCAATTCTTGTTTGGCCCAATTTTGGAGGACATCCAAGAAATAGAACAGCAAGTCTTCGCTGGTCAGATTTGGAATTTGGAGGGTGAGCTTGGTGAATTCCTTCACGTACTCACGGATGGTAGATGTCTGCTTGAGTTCCCTCAACTTTCGACGGGCCTCATGCACAACATTTTGAGGGTAAAACTGTCGTTTGAGCTCCTCCTTAAACTGTGCCCAGTCGACTATAACGCAAATCCCTCGGTCTATATCTGCCTTCTTTCGCCGCCACCACAACATGGCAGTATCGGTCAGGTACATGGCCGCTGTCTGGACCTTGGCAGATTCATTTTCCACACCAACATTTTTGAAGTAGCACTCCAGCTGCCAAATGAAGTTTTCAACGTCTTGAGCATTACGTTCACCTTTGAACTCCTTGGGCTTAGGAGCGTCTATGTGGGTCTCCCGCACTGGGGCTGGTCCGGCGCCTTCGCCGTTGCCTCTGGCTGTGTCCACTTGCTGCCTAAGGGTGTCAACTTGCCCCTGCAGCTCGGCCAGAGCCTCCATGAGCCTCTGCTCTAGGCTTGTCAGTCCCTCCTTGTGCTCCTCCGCCTGCTCCAAGATGTTGTATTTAACTTCATCTAGCCCCTCAAGGGCTACATTCTCAAGAGATGAGAAGTTGCCTTCAAGAACCTCTATACGTCGGTTCAAGGCCGCCATGCCAGCCTCGGCATGGCTGATTCGTTCGTCAAGCTGGGCGGTGCTTGAACCTTCAGCTTCCTCCTGTGTGAGTTCTTCACTTACCGGTGC
>JACEIK010003323.1:119391-131911 GCA_018107945.1 Datura stramonium | reverse complement strand
CTAATATAGCTACTGGAATCTCTTCATAGGCTAATTCCTCGGTAACCTGGACATCCTCAACTGGCACAATTCGGGACGGATCCCCTATGCACTTTCGTAGCATCAACACATGGAATACTGGATGAACAGATTCCAATCCTGAAGGCAAATCTAGCTCGTATGCCACCTGGCTTATTCTTCGGAGTACTCGATATGACCCAATAAACCTCGGGCTGAGCTTACCCTTTTAATCAAATCTCATCACGCCTTTCATCGGCAAGACTTTCAGAAATACCCAGTCACCTATACTGAACTCCAGATTTCTACGCCGTACATCAGCGTAAGATTTCTGGCGGATCTGAGCTGTTAGCAGACGTTCTCTAATAAGCTTTACTTTCTATTCTGATGGTGAATTATTTTGGGCCCAATTAACCCTATCTCTCCAAACTCGAACCAACCAACTGGGGACCTACATTTTTGCCCGTATAAAGCCTCATAAGGCGCCATCTGAATTGCCGAATGGTAACTGTTATTGTAGGCAAACTCAATAAGGGGTAAATTTTCCTCCCAGATGCCCCCAAAGTCTAGCACGCACGCCCATAACATATTCTTGAGCATCTGAATTGTATGTTCCGCCTGCCCATCTGTCTGAGGGTGGAATGCGGTACTCAAATTAACCTGGGTTCCCAAACCTCTCTAGAAGGACTGCCAGAACCTAGTTGTAAATTGCGGTCCCCTGTCATAAATGATAGATACTGGGACACCATGTAATCTAACTATCTCCCTGATATAAAGCTCGACATAATCTTTAGCTGAAAAAGTAGCCCTCACTAGCAGAAAATGAGTTGATTTAGTCAATCTGTCAACAATCACCCAGATGGAATCAAATTTACGCCTGGTATGAGGTAACCCTGTCACAAAATCCATGTTAATTTCCTCCCATTTCCATATAGGCACTACTATCTCCTGTATCAGCCTGCTGGTTTTTTGATGTTCGGCTTTCACCTACTGGCAATTAGAACATTGAGCTAAAAATTTTGCTATCTCCTTTTTCATTCTCAGCCACCAGTAAATCTCTTTTATATCGTGATACATATTTGTTGAACCCGGATGAAGAGAGTAACCGGAATAATGCACCTCGCCCGTAACTTGCTAGCGAATTCCTGCTGCGTTTGGAACATAGAGGCGATCCCTATATCTCAAAACTCCGTCTTCGGTTACCTGGAAATATATAACTTCCCCTCGCAGAACCTTATCTCTAAACTGGACCAGGTTAGGGTCTTCGTACTGCCGTTCTTTCACTTCCACAACTAATGATGATATTGCCGTTTTTTGAATTACTGTTGCACTATCTCCCGAATCTACTATACGAACGACTAAAGTGGCTAACTGATGCAATTCTCGGTCCAGTTCCCATTATCCTGGCTTCAGGTGTACTAAACTCCCCATGGATTTACGGCTGAGGGCATCTGCTACAACATTGGCTCTCCCTGGGTGGTAAAAAATATTCACATCAGTCTTTCAACAGCTCTAACCAGCGCGCTACCATAGATTCAATTCTTTCTGTGTGAAAATGTACTGGAGACTCATGTGATCAGTGAAAATATCTACATGAACGCCATATAGATAGTGCCTCCATATTTTCAAGGCATGAATCACCGCGACAAATTCCAGGTCATGGGTGGGATAGTTCTTTTCATGCTTCTTCAGCTGCTTGGAAGCGTAAGCAATTACTTTACCATGCTGTATCAGAACACATCCTAACCCGACGCCTGAAGCATCACAATATATTTCATAACCCTTTGATCCTTCTGGCAAGGCTAATACTGGTGCTGAGGTCAGTCTATTTTTCAACTCCTGAAAGATTTTTTCACATGCTTCAGTCTAGTGAAATTTAGTTGCTTTCTGAGTTAACTTGGTCAAATGTGTTGCTAAGGTGGAAAATCCTTCCACGAACCTTATGTAATACCCAGCTAACCCCAGGAAACTACGTACCTCGGTCGGAGTGGTAGGTCTAGGCCATGTTTTCACTGCATCGATTTTCTGTGAGTCTACTTGAATGCCAACATCTGACACAATGTGGCCCAAAAGGCTACTGAATTTAGCCAAAATTCACACTTAGAAAACTTCACATACAGCTGGCGATTCCTGAGGGTTTGGAGAACTATTCATAGGTGATCCTGGTGATCTGACTCTGAGTGGGAATATACCAGAATATCATCAATAAATACTATCACAAACAGGTCTAGATACGGCCTGAAGATGTTGTTCATCAAGTCCAAGAACACTGCGGGAGCATTCGTCAGTCCAAAGGACATGACTAGAAATTCAAAGTGGCCATACCTGGTCTTGAAAGCAGTTTTGGAATATCCCTCTCAGGAACCCGAACCTGATGGTACCCTGATCTTAAGTCAATTTTTGAGAAATACTTTTCCCCCTGCAACTGGTCAAACAAGTCATCTATTCTGGGAAGCGGGTGCTTATTCTTGATAGTGACTTTATTCAGCTTCCGGTAGTCTATACACATACAGAGGGAGCCATCCTTTTGTCTCACAAACAGAACTAGTGCTCCCCATGGTGAAGTACTCGGCCTGATGAAGCCCTTATCTAATAGATCTTTCAATTGTTCCTTCAATTCTCTGAGCTCAGCAGGAGCCATTCGGTACGGAGGAATAGATATGGGTTGAGTACCTGGTATAAATCAATTGCAAAGTCGATTTCCTGTTCTGGGGGAATGCCAGGTAGTTTATCTGGGAATACATCTGGAAATTCATTAACTACNGAATGGACTGAAGAGTCAGAGATTCTACTTGGACATCTTGAACTCTGACAATATGATAAATACATCCATTTGCTATCAATTTTCTCTTTCGAAGATAGGAAATAAACCTATATTTTGGCGTGGCTGCACTACCTGTCCACTCCCGTACAACCTCTCCTGGAAAGTGGAATTAGACAGTATTAGTCCAACATTCAACATTGGCATAGCATGGGGCCAGCCAATCCATACCCATAATTGCATCAAAATCAATCATTTCTAGTTCTATCAAATCTGCTAAAGTCTGACGACCAAAAACTTCTATTGTGCACCCTCAGTAGACCCTCTTAGCTATGATGGAATCACCGATGGGTGTAGACACTGAAAAAGGTCTCCGAAGTAATTTCGGCGTGATATTGAACTTTCGAGCCACTAACGGTGTAACATAAGACAAGGTGGATTCTGGATCTATCAATACATAAACAGAGTGAGAGCAAATGTCCAACATACCTGTCACCACATCTGGCGACGACTCCAACTCTTGTCGTCCTGGTAAGGCATAAGTGCGATCTGGACCGGTACCTGAGCTAGATGCCCCTAGTCTACCTCGGCCTCTGCCGGTTGGAGCTGAGGGCCTACACTCTACTGGAGATGCTGGGGCACGCGATCCTACTGAAGATCTATCCTGTCGGTCCCGATCACTCTGACCCCCGACTGCATAATCCCTCATCTGATGACCCTCCTGTCCACAAGTATAACATGCTATGGAACCATACCTGCATGCCTTGGAGTGACGTCGACTGCATACAGGGAAAAGTGGCATGGTGAATCTACTCTGCTCCACTCCTCTCTACTATTGTGAACCTGTTGATCGTGAGCTCTCGCCGCGTCCTGACTGCCCCCGACGACCAGATCCACTCCCCTGCTGCTATTGTGGGGGTGGGGGTCTGGGTGGTCTGCCTGAAAATTGTGGACTGGGTCCACTATGGACTCTGCCTGCATGTCACTAGGTATGGCCCTGCGGCGATGCTCCTGATCTGCCCTACTTATCTCTTGCTGCCGCTGTCTGATCCCTTCAATATTTTGAGCAAAAGCCTGGACGCGGGCAATATCCATGTCCTCTCGCAGAGTGGCCATAATACAGGTCTCCACATACTCTAGATTTAACCCCATAATAAATCAATGCACCCTAGACGGCATGGTATCCACACAAGTTGGTACATATCGGGCCAAGGAGTCGAACCTCATAGCATACTCCCGGACACTCATTGACCCCTACTCTAGATGTAGGAACTGATCAACCCGGACCTGCCGAATTTCCCGTGGTAGGTAGTGGTCCAGGAAAGCCTTTAAGAAGCTGGGCCAAGTCAGAGGGGAAACATCTCTCCCTCGGGACCTCTCCCAACTCTCATACCACAATACTGCGATGTCCCGTAGCTGGAATACTACTAACTCAACCGACTCTGCAGGTGTAGCATGCATTACCCTGAAGATCCATTACATCTGATCTAAGAAATCTTGAGGGTCCTCTGCCCGATCCGTCCCTGTAAACTGCGGGGGACTCAAGGAGAGGAACTCTCGAACCCTCGAACTACCGGGCCCTCTTGAGGACTCTGCGACTGTGGGTGCCACTGGCTGGCGCTGTGCAGCCATCATCTGAGCTAGCATAACAACAACGCTCCTAACCTCCTGATCCGATGGTACGGGTATAGAGACTGCTGGAGGCGGTTCCATCGCATTTACCGCTCCGACCGGCTCCTGTAGTGGAGAGTGCTGGGGAGACCGAGATGAAGTCTCCCTATCGCCCTCAGATCGGGCTGACTCTGATTGAGGTACCCTGCTAGTGCCATCCCCTGCTGCAACATCCAATCTCCTACTAGTCATGGGGTGTCGCAGGTCTGCCATTTCTATGTAGATAAAAGAATATGGTAAGCTTAGGGACTCAACCCTATACCTTACAGCTCTATAGAATGACTGGATAAGAAAAAAGAGTAACCATCCTATCATGTCTCGCAGCCTCCTTCCTATAGAATGTGGTGCACAACATATCCATAGATAAGACTCTACTTAGCACGGCTTGCAGACTCCCTCGGATAAGACCTGCTCTGATATCAAGTTTATCACGCCCTACCTTGGGAGAGATGACTGGCACCTGGTGCCCTACTAGGATCTAAATTGACTGAGCCTAAGCATTTCTGGTACAGGGCTAACACTAACTCTTAAATCAAGAAAACAACGGGCTATATCTCGGCTGTAATCACAGCCCTCGGCCAACAAGGCCTTATAGCCACCTGTAAAAGAAAACAAGCTAACCAGAAACAAGAAATAACAGGGAATCCTATGCGGGCGGACAAGGCCACTATGATGTCTAGTTATGACTGTAAAGTAAATCCAGTACTAAGCTAAACTATGACCGAAAAGGCCACTAATCTTCCAGCTAAACAAGGCACCACACGGCCAACACGTAAACTAAAACACATATAGGCCCCACACGACCAATAACAGCTAACCACAGGAAAATAGAAATAATCTGCAAGCCTCTAGGAGTAATATTATGGTCGGAACAGGGCCCCGACCTGCCCATGAACTGTACAATCAAAAGAAGTAAACCTTCTATCTACAAGCTCCGGAAGAAAGGAGCTAACTACTCTGGTGATGCTGGCTAAAAGCTTTGAGGGACCTACTCCCCGTCTATCCGTACCTGCAGGCAAGTAATGCAGCGCCCTAAAAGAGCGTTAGTACAATATGTACTGAATATGTAAGGCGATAACTGTAAATGACTAAAATAAAGAGATAAAACTGAGAATAACTGAAATGAAGGAATAGAGATCATACATGAGTAATAGAACGTCTTAATGCCTAACTATCAATAACTAAAGCAAACATAAACCTTACCTGGCCCCCATAAGTCGGAAGGTACAACTAGCACAGAATAACCCACCTGGGACCCCCATAAGCCCTGATAAGTACACCTCATCCTATATACCCCTATCCAAGGTCATACTGGTCAACTAATAGCTATAACCGTCCTACCAATCCCGTGGGTCTGCAACTGAGCTCGCTCGGCCCCTGACTATAACTCTGTCTAAGTCCAGTGGGCTCCTGATATCTGCACCCCGGGCACCAGGCTCGACAGGGGATACGATTGTCCGGGCGAATTTTGTGAAACTAACTCCGTAACGATGCTCCCTGCACCCTTATACTTCAATACCCGAAGTTAATTTGAATTCGAGCAGCGTTTCGTAGCGTAAACAGAGGAATTTAACTTTAAAATAGTGTAACTCTACGGTTGGGACGAAGAACATGTATATATGTATGAAACTAATGAAGCTACTTAAGATATATATATAAAATAACTTTGGGCGGTGGACACGGGGTTCGTGGCACGGACCCCAACGCACCAATAGTTGGGCGTGCCATGGCGCCCAATACGCCAGGGAGCGTCCGTGCCACGCTGCCCCTTTGGGCAGTTGGCCCGGCCTTCTCCCATGTAGTCCCGACTCCGTGCTCGTTCGACCTCTCCCTGGGCCCTTTTCTTGCACGTATTCCACCCTAAAACTCTTAACGAGCGTATGAATAGGCCGTCTAAACATTAGAAACTTACGGGGTGTAACAGTTAGATTCCATGGGGTGCCTTTATCTATCATTTCATATAGAGGAACTCAATTGACCTCACACTTCTGGAAATCCTTTCAAAAGGTACTAGGTACTCAGATCAAGCTCAGCACAGCTTTCCACCCGCAGACCGATGGGCAAGCTAAGCGGACTATTCAGACTCTAGAAGATATGATGAGAGCATGTGCGATTGATTTTAAGGGGAATTGGGATGACCATTCGCCTCTTATCGAGTTTGCGTGAAACAACAGCAACCATTCTAGCATCCAAATGGCCCCATTTGAAGCATTGAATGTTAGAAAGTGTAGATCTCCTATAGGGTGCTTTGAAGTTGGTGAAGCTACCTCGATAGGGCCAGACTTGGTTCACGAGGCAATACAGAAAGTTCTGCTCATCCGAGAAAGGTTGAAAATGGATCAGAGTCACCAGAAATCTTATGCCGGTGTGTGGAGAAGAGATTTGGAGTTTGCAGTTGATGAATGGGTATACCTGAAAATTTCGCCCATGAAAGGGGGATGAGGTTTGAAAAGAAAGGGAAGCTCAATCCTAGGTATGTGGGACCTTATAGAATCTTGCGGTGGACCGGCAAGGTGGCCTATAAGCTAGAGTTGCCTTCAGAACTAGCAGGTGTATACCTAGCTTTCCATGTATCACTTTTGAAGAAGTGCATTGCAGATCCAACCTCTGTGGTGCCATTGGATAGTGTGGCAGTCAAGGATAGTCTCACCTATGAGGAGGTACCAGTCCAGATCCTTGACTATTAGGTTCGTAAATTGAGGAATAAGGAAATAGCTTCAGTTAAGGTCCTATGGAGAAATTAGCAGGTTAAAGGAGCTACGTGGGAGGCCGAAACAGACATGATGGCCAAATACCGACACATGTTCTCTACAGACTCTATTGTAGCTTGAAATGTAAATTTTGCTTTAAGACCTGAACTAGTTGTTGAATTCAGTTCATGTGAATAAATTTTATTTTTGACTTTGGATGTGTATATGAAAAGCAAATTCAGTTCAGTTATGTTCTCTGAAATGGAGGTAGTCATTTTGGTAGTTTTGGAGTTAAATGAGCAGTATTGAAAAACTTTGATTGCTATTTTTCTGGTTCCTATGAGTTTTCTAACATTTGAGGACGAATGTTTCCAAGGGGAAGATATTGTAACACCCAGGAATCTCAAAATTAATATTCGGGACTTAAATCAAAAATCTTGAAAACTACATAAAATGTTGCAGAACGACTCACTTAATGAGTGGTTAGGAAACCCAATGACTCGTTAGGTCAACCGTGAGGAGGATGCCAAGAAAGATAGACCAGTGTTTCCAGGCCGGGATCAGAAGCTTGTGAAGTTGGCAGTGAACTCGAAGGAAGGTCACCACGAGTCGTTGTCAGTGGGGATGACTCGTCAGGTCCCCCGTTAGGAGCCGGTAGAATTTTTCCAGTGAACTTGACGGGAGAACCCAACGACTTGTTGGACCTGATAACGAGTCGTTAGGTCACCCGTTAGGGACACCTGACAGTTTTTCCCAGTGAAATTCTAAGGGCTTTTAGTAATTTCCTACCATCCCAAGCCTTAAACCACGTCGTTTTAGCTTCATTTCCGACGTTTTAGTGGGAGTAATGGGTCCTTTTCCTCATTCCCCACTCAGACTTCCAAGAAAAATAACGCAAAGTTCCTTTCAGAGAATTTCAGGGCATCGGCTAGGGTAGATTGTTCTTCTTCAATTTTCAAGTAAATTCTCTTAGTTTCTCGTTAGGTATGTGGGTATTCAACAAGGAAAATTATTCTTCCCTTGTGCCTTGCAAAATTCTTCCATAACTTCTCTATTAGTTTTAGCCCTGAGTTTTTCGAATACGAAGAAATTACATGTTATTTCGTCAATCTCTTATAGAATGATATTTTATTTATTATTGATATCAATTCCATAAGTTCTTACTTAATTTATCGAGATTCTTTCCAGAGTGAATTAAAGCCCTGAATTCTTGTATGAAGATGATTTTGCTTGAAAATATTCCTCTAATGAATTAAGCATGTTTGGGCTGAATTTTCCTTGGAACTCTTTTATATATGAAACGAGTAGATATTCCATAAATAAGAATAGTTTTAGACTTGATAAATTAGTGTTCTTGAATTCTTGAGTTGTTGCTATATTACGAAATTCCCGTGTTGTTGGAATAAGTCGAGATCTCTATTAGCTGCTTAACAGTTCAGTTTAGTTAGAATGTAGAATTCCTTTAGAACTATGCAGAAATTATCATCTAATCAGTTTGACTATAGAAATTCTCGAGGTGTCAGTAGTACCTCCCAGATATCAGAATTAGAATCAAAATTCAGTTATTGGTCCATTAGGCAGTTATAACATTTCAGATCTATGGCTCTGACTTGCCCTAGGACCCCATTTCAGATTTCAATTTGCTCTTAAACGGTTATGACGCTTCTAGATGAGCAGCTCTGACTAGTTTAGAACCCAGTTTCAGAATCTGGTCCGATAAGACTCTTAGGGTACTTTCAATTGTATGTCCCTGACTAGTCTTAGACCCCAATTTCGAGCTATCAGCCTAGTAGTTCAGTTTAGGTATTCCAGTGGGAGTAGGACTTAGCACCGAGCGTACCGGGGTTCCAACGCATCCAAGATCCCAGAATTACGTTGCCAGCGTAGGATTACAAATACATATTATTGGCCTGATTTGGCCCCAGACTTTTGTGATCACCCAGTTCATACCTTTATACCCTGGCAAGGCATATTGGGTCGTACCGATGTGGTGTATACATCGGACTCCACATCTAGCTTACGTGGTTATATGTCGGTTACAAACTCTCCAACTAGTCAGTCCAATTCAGTTTCAGAATAAGAATCTCAGTTCAGTTTCATCCCTATTAGTTTAACTCAGTTCAGTATAGTATCTCAGACTCAGTGTTTCAAACTTAGGGCATGTCCTTGACCATTAGACAGGTCATCTTAACCATTTCAGATTACATTAGTAGTTCAATTCAGTTTACCTGTTGTTCATTGCGTGTGATTTCAATTCAGACTTTATATTCAGTTATGTTTCTCCCACTTACTCAGTACATTCAAAGTACTAACGCATACTTTTATGATGTATCGTTTCATGATAGAACTGCAGGTTCTCAGGTTCAGCACAAATAGTTGCCACTGTTCAGAGTATTTCCCCTCAGTAGTTGAAGTGTGAGTCCTCATCATCCAAGGCATAACTTTTTTCTTTAGTCATTTATTAGTTTTATTTAGATTTAGAGTTAGCTGGGGGTTTGTCCTAGTAACTCCTCAGCTAGATGGCTTTCAGACAGACATGACTTCCAGTTTATCCAGTGTTATTTGAATATTTGAACTGTTTACTCTCAGACTTGTCTTTCTTAAATATTTTATGCTATTATTTAAGCTCTGTTATGCATGTTTACTCAGAATGCTAGTGAATGATAGACCAAGGGTTGACTTGGGGTCACTTGTGGCTTCAAGTACCGTGTTACGTCCAGGGTGTAGACTCGGGGCATGACAGAGATATTGCATCACAATTTAATATGTGTAGTTGAAAAGTTCATAATTAGACAATTGGCTAGAGGTTCGAAAGACCATAGTCAGAGTTTAATTTTTCATAACCAGCAACCCGATAGAGAACGTAGTTAAAGAAAAATATAAGTTGTACAAGATTGCATCTCATGCCTTAACCTTAGGATATTCTTTCTTATTGATTTAATTAATATTCTTTGTTTTATTGATTGCTAAGTTTTAGATTTATATTCATAAAACTCATAACTTATAGGGCCAATTACACATTTGTGTAGAATAATTGTGAATACTAAAATAAAAAAATCACTACATCATAGTCCCTGTGGGTTCGATATCCGGCTTGAAAGAGCCACTATATTATTTGTATGACCACATGCACTTGTGTGTGCTTGAGCGACAACATTTATGCCCAGGTTTATAAGAAAAATACACGTACCTCTGGGAATAGTCAATATTTCTCGAGGGCGGGTTTAGGATCCTTCCTTCAGTTGGGCTAAAAATATTCAATGTCCTCAGCTTTGGAATAAACTAGCATATGATTCTCCAATGGGTGTGAAATTATCCTTGACCGAAGTTCCCTTATTAATTTTGGTCTAGATCGAAAATTGGGTCGAGAAGGGCTTTGGTATATTTGTGGGGGTGGAGGTGGAGGATGATTTTGAGAAGTTGGTGCATGCCATTGCTGGTAAGGTGGGGGTGTGTGAATATGGCTATGCATTGTATATGGGATATTGAGAATAGGGAATGGAACATTGTGGATTTTGGGGAGGAAAGTAGTGTTGTGGATGATTACATGGGTTTTTTATATAAGTTTAGGGTTGGGGTGGGTGTATTGGTGAAGTGCACCCCTCGAGCTTCATCGTGACCCTAGTACAATTAAAGCTACATCTTCTCTTTTCTTCTTCCTTATGAAACTCCCTAAACCACTTTGAATTGCTTGAATGGACACCTTCAATACAGCAAAGCTCACGATACATCCTGGCTTAATCCCATCTTCTATCATTTCTCCCATTTTAATTACTTCAATAAATAATTTTCCCATTGCGGGAAGTTGGTGTTGGTAATAGTCATCTTGTGCCTGGATAAAATCTCCACTATTTTGCCTTCTTTCATTGGCGACTTTACCTGGTAGCTTGCTCACACCATCTAATTGCATACTCTCTGAAGCTCTCTATACATTTCTTCTTTATGCCGATCAAAGACTTTTCATCAGGGACCAAATTAATATTGTACTAAATTGTTGCATGAACTCACTAGCTATATCATCCCAAGTGTGCCACATAATAATTTCTTGATCGATAAACAATTCTGAATCCACACCTGTCAAACTTTCACCGTAGTAGGCCATGAGTTATTCTTCTTTTCCTCTGACTCCTATCAATTGATTACAGTATCGCCTCAAGTGCGCCACAGGATCATAATGCCCATCGTACTTATCAAACTTTGGCATCTTAAATCCAGGAGAAAGGTGCACACTTGGGTTCATACACAGGTCCTTGTACGAAACACTTTTGTGGCATCCCAATCCTTATAAGTTTCTCATAGCTTGTTCCAGGCTTTTCATCTTCCTTGCCATTTCCTCTTGTTTGTCTGTCTTAATTATCTTTTCGGTTTCAAAAGAAAACTCTGGTTGATGAGTATAGCCATAAGGATAAGTCGCCTTAAATATTGGTTCAAGAGGATGGTTTTGGACGTCGTGAGTATTGAAAATAGTTTCACTAAAGGATCGAGGGAGCACAATTGAAGGATGAGTTATGAAAGAAGAGATTTCAGGTGGAGGTGGGGCTACAAAGGCTGGAGCAACAGGAAGTGTAGGGTATGAATTGATTCTATGTTGTGGAGCAGGGGAATGTACTGTGGAGGTGCCAAGATAGAGATAGTATGGGATATACCCTGGTGCATATTGATAACGCTCAAACTCACAGTCCTGATAAAGTATGAAGTGGATGTTGTCAATAAAGAACCCAACAAAGAGGTTGGAGTCGAACCCACAGAGAATTTGGTAAGAACTAGACTAATGCCGGTATTTTAAGCTCTTTGGTGTGTTATCTCCAAATTGGGGGTTTTATAGAAAAACAATTATAAAACAAGATTTAAAACCAGTTGCAGTTTATCAAGATTTGCAATTAATCTAGGGTAAGTGTTCCCCATGGATTCATAACTACTTCAGGTTTACACTCGTGATCGATCCCAATGCTTACTTGTAGAACTGATAACTAGGGTTCATCCAAATGAGTGGTTCGTCTGTATTGGATGACTATACTCAATCACCGGGTTAGGTCTCATGAGTGATTTCAAGTTAACTGTTATCAATTTTTTCCAAATCAACTATCTTGCAACCGCAACTCAAGTTATATAATGATCATAAAAATTAAGGTTTTGTTGTAATTCTCTTTTCCTAATCTCTACTTCTCTAGGTTCAAGAAAGTAACGAATTCGAGAAATTCCTAACATTGCGCTTCGTTAAGAAAAATTCAAGATGAAGAGAATACAATACAAGTATTTAGCATTGGTTTGAATCACTTTGTGTAACCTTAGTTCGTTAATCTACCATAGTTACCATAATCATTATTTTGGAGGTTTTATCCTCTCATGATTGTAAGATTATGATTAGTATTCATAGACAAACACATAATTAAATACTTAC
>JACEIK010003323.1:107501-119125 GCA_018107945.1 Datura stramonium | reverse complement strand
ATCCTACGACTCCTCATACGATCCATAACAGGATTGTATAGGTCGTTCCTTGTCTCATACATCCCTTAGCTTCTGCAGAATTTTGCTAAGTGTTGACATTTGATACAACTCGTAACATGATCCCACGAGTCGTACAATCAACTCGTGATTTGGCATGAGAATTTTTGACATTTTCTGAAGATTTCTACGAGTATCTTGATACGTCTCGTACCTTGCTCCTACGGCTCATAACAGCTTGTCATATCATGAGATCTTCCAAGTACCAAAAATCAGTGAAGCTTTCCACGACTCCTGGTATGGGTCATAGGTAGATGCTATGATTCATAGGTGCTACCCGTATCAGGAGACTTCAATTGTGCAAATTTCTCTAAAGTTTTCTACGACTCAAATTACGACTTGTACCATAATGGTGCAACTCATATTGAGAGTCGTACTTTGCCTTTGCCTTGTACTAATCTTCTAAGCTTTTCCATGAATCTCAGTACAGCTCGTACAATCTTGGTACGACTTGTACTGTGATCAATACTTGCCCTCTTTTCTACACTTTTCTGCAAACTTTGCACATTTTCATTCCAACGTCTATTTTTCCTGAAAATAAAGTAAAAGAACCTCATATCCATATAAACACACCTAAGTTAATTCCATTTTCTCAGTTTTAAGCGTCGAAATTTTGTAAACACACATCACATCACATGTTGTGGCAAAGGGTCGACAGAAATAGAAAATTGAGCCTGTGATAATGGTCGGAGGTTATGGGGATTGTCAGGTTTATTCCTAGGGAAAAAAGGAGGAGGTAATCCATATACCCAAGCCCAATGCCATTGAACCAGTTGTTGTCTTAACTTCAGAATCTATGAGCCCCTAATTCCTCATTTTCGGGATTCTTGTCTGGCCAATGATGGCGACCTCCGTGTCCTTTTCGGTTATTGTTGCTTTTCCTTTTGACCTAGTGTAATATGGATGATTAGCCACAATTCCTACAAAACAACCACTTTCATTCTTTTCAATATAGCAGAAAAACGTGTTAGCATTAATCATTTCACATACTATAAACACGCATTGCATGTTATGCACCTAAATACATTCTTCAATACTAACATGAAAGGCTTTATGCTTCATCCTGGCTTGTTTAGGTGTAATCTTTTTTTTAAAAGTTTATACCTCTTTTCCTTTATTTTTTTTTTCAAAAAGCTTTTGATCGAACCCGTTGGGGTTGCCTACATATCATGTTGGATACATGAATCAGATCATGACATAGTTCAGGAAAAATGTATGACAATGCTTTTTTTTAAAACTAAAATATGATTCTCTATAATACATGGACTCAAAATATAAAAATACCACAAAAACATATGCGAACAAGATCAAAAATAGTACAAACTCTGACAAAAACAGTAGCAAATTACAAATACAAAACTAAAAAGATAACGAAAAATAACAAAAGAAATGTCTATGAGTTGAATTGGAACTTTCATTCTATAAACTCCTCATGTCTGGACAAAGATCATCAATGGTCCTTCTCGCAGTTCTCATATGGCCATTTTCCTCCTAAAATCTCATACAAGCTTTGGAACACTGTCGGCAACTGGAGAATAAGAGCACGCACTAGTCAACTCACACTTCTATCACTTTGATGATTATGATCATGGTGAATGCATGCTTCTCTTCTTACCAACTAAGTACTTGATCCCTAGCTTGCCCCATGCTCAAATAGCAATTCTGCAACCATGTGTGATTATCATTAATAACCTGCCTCATTTGAACCTCACGTTCCTCATACGCCACAACACGATTGTTCAATATATCCCTCTCAATCGTCCATTGGTGTCGCTCTTGATCAAACTCAACCTGCACTTTCTCTTCATACTTCTGTAGCAGTTGTTTATGAGAGGCAGCAAGATTTGTTATTTACATTCCCTTAGTCGTTTCTAGCTGGAGTTGACCCTTTAATTTAGATTCTATGCGGGCCTAGTTGGCTCTTTCTTTGGCGAGTTTTGCTTGTTGTTGCATGATCCTTACTCTGGCATGCTCCAAATCTGCATTTAAAGTCAGAATGGTGGATTGGTAATTATTCTCTACCTTAAACCGAGAAGGCTTGATTCTGACTTCAATTTCTGCCTCTCAGTCTATTGCTCCCTTCATTAACCCTTCTAGCATGACTTTTAGTGGGGTTTAGTTGTGAAACCGCTATGAATACCAAATGTCTACCTCCCCTCTTCTGCAATCCTTTACCATATCGGAGAAACTCAAAAGTATACAACCGCCCAAAATTTTAAGGATCTCAAAGCTTCCAATAGGGATGTCATGTTGGAACTCATACATGAATTCTTGTATGTCTTCGACTAAAGGGATGAATTAGCGCCAGCCAAGCAATAAGATAAATGGTTGGAAGGAAGATCTGTATATCACCTCTTTCGAAGGGAACCAATGATAATTCCACAAGATTTTGTCAGCAGTCAATTATCTAAGGTATTTGGTCCAAGCCTTAATGCCAACTGGGAAGTCATACCCTATGATATTACCTTTGTGACCATTAATATAATCATCCTAATCAACTTTGAAGTTTACCACATAGGGGCCATGGTGGACATCCTCTATCATCCACATTTGTAGCAAAAGATTGCATCCTTCAAAATAATTTGCACCCTTCTGACACATAGTTGGGGTGCCATAGATATCCACGAGAATCATTGGTACAAGGGTGATGATTGGCTTCTTCTCAAATGTTGTAATGAAAGCGTCCAAGTTTGTACTGATCTTTTATCCCCTTTTTGGAAACACCATAATCCAAAGAAAATCCACGATAAAAGCATCATAACTATGCTCCTCCCATATCCTGCGATCCCCCTTATTATTGAGTTGTTTCCCAAATAGCTCGAATTTGTCGTGCCAGCTATACATTCTGTAAAGAAAGTCCAAGTGAACCCAACCATTATTCAGACAACCCATTTCTACCGGACTGATATGCAACAGTTTCTAGATCATTCACCACCGATATGCTTTGGTATCAGGGGCTTCCCTTGGTGAAGATTTTTACCTAGTCTTGTAAAGGCTCCTATTTCTTTTAAAATGGGGTTGAGTTCAAAATCAGCAAAATGGAAGACATTGTTCCTAAGATCCCAAAAAGGAATAAGAGCCTCTATCAAATCCCTTCGGGGTTCAACATAAAAGAGGCTCCGCAGGAAACCAAAATGTTTGAACACTACCCCTTGGCCATGATTTTCCAAATTTTCGTGCCACAACTGCAAAAGTGTTGGGGCCTTATCTAACACCACGAAGCAGGCAGTTGGTCATCTCTTAGCCTCTTGTCACCCTTTTCTACTGAACTCATGTTGTCCCTAAAGAAAGATGAATGACAAGTTAGGAGCGATCTAGGTTCCCATTAGTACATCGAAATTGACACCTCAGATAGTAAATAGGGAGTTTGTTATGACATACAAACAATATGTGAAACTAGCTTTCAAGAAAAGAGGAATAAATAAATAAATAAATAAATAAATGGGAGATGCAAAGATAACACGATTTTATAAATACTCAAGACTTTTCATAGAACTTGTGCGTGGAGGCAGAGTCCCACCTCATGGTGTCTAAACAAAGATGACTAGATGTAGTCAAGTCATATGCCAAAACAGTGAAAATCGACCTTGGATCAAATAAACCTAAATTTGCGAAAGCAAAATTTCATCCTTTGATATTTATATAAAAATATTTTTTTAAGTCATTGCAAAATAGACTAAAATAAAATAAAAATGGTAAATTTATGCAAAATCATTCTTATTGACTTTATTGAAAGAGATTGTCTTGGCAAAGCGATTAGACGTAAAGACATGATAAATAAAATTGGTTATTTATGCAGAACGATTCCCTTTAGTTCCTTGTAGAGGCAGTTAGATCTTTTCGTTAACAAAACAAACAACCAAGAAAATAAAATAAATAAAAAATGATTCTTTCTGCAAGACCATCCTTGTTCACTTCAATAGACGAAAACTAGGTCATTTCGGCAAAGAAAGACCGCTAAATTATAAAATAAATGAAATGGTTATTTTTTGCAAATCAAAAAAGTAAATCACTTGAAAAGCTCTCTCCTTATTTTTTTTAGAGTTTTGATAAATTAAATGTCATGCCCCCACCTAGGGAGGCATGACTGGCACCTGGTGCCACACTGATGACTTGCTGACCTGGCTAGGTTTATGCACGTCTGGTGCCATCCTGCGACTCAGTGCAAGAAAATAACGAGCTATATCTCAGCTGTAAATGCAGTAGTCACCTGTAAATGAAAACAGCTAACCAACAATAGGCAACAGAAGGGATCCAATGCGGGCCGACAAGGCTACCATGCTGTCTAGTTATAATCAGAGGTAAAGACAAGCTACTATACTAGGCCCCACACGGCCAACACACGAAGCATAACTGATTAGGGCCCAACATACAACTAACTAACTGACGACTATAGTCTGCAAGCCTCTAAGAGTACAAAAAGTGGTGGGGACAGGGCACCGACCTACCTAAAATGCTATATAACTGAAATACAGAAATTTCTACAACCTGGCAACTCCGAATGAAAGGAGCTGACCCAATTGCGGACTCTAAACAGCTGCTACTGGAGATCCTGAACCCTGTCTGTCTGAACCTGCAGGCAAATAATGCAGCGCCCCATAATTGGGCATCAGTACAATATGTACCGAATATGTAAGGCAGTAAATAAGCTGAATGGAAGTTGTAAAAGACTGGAAGTAAGTAGCAAGGAGAGGTAGAGGGATTAACCTGTAAGTGAGCTTATTCGTAATCTGCATCTAGCAAAAATTACATATACATGAGCGGTGACCGCATAATCATATATTCACAAGCTATAGCTAGTAGACAAGAATGCAAACAAGAACCTAACCTGGCCCCCATAAGCCTGGAAGGTACAACCAGCACAAAATAATCCACCCAGGGCCCCCATAAGCCCTGGTAACTGAACTTCAACCTACATACCCCTAACCAGGTTTCTATGGCTCTACTGGTACGGTAGCTAACCTACCAGTCCCTGGTTACAATTGAGCCCGCTCGGCCCATGTACTGTAGCTGTGTCTGAGTCCGGTGGACTCCTGATATCTAATATCTGCACCCCGGGCACCAGGCTCAATAGGGGTGTGGTATAGTGTCGATCAGCATATAAATAGTCTAGCTGTGAAATGGAATGTATGAGGACCTGGGACCCCATCTTCGTCCCTCACGGACGGCATACCGCTCTTCTGGAGCGACGTCATCTCGCCCCTGCCGGGCGTCGACACAGTTAGTAACCCTGGGGTGGTCATAGATGGCTCCTAAGTGAGGGCAACCCCAACCATGGTGCTATACTAATATCTCAAACTAGCAACTCAAAATGGCGTCACTAGCCTTCTGGGCCTGATGCCACCACTGTTGGCCCCCCTAGGATAGTCTGTAAGGCTGCGAGCAGGCACGCCGTGCGCCTGTATCTGATCAGAGGATCCTAGTAGCTATCATGAACTCTAATGGTCTGGACTGAATAAGGCGAGATCTGGAGTGTTCCAACACAACTCTCTGTATGTCCTGCCCGTACATCTATAACTCATAATAACTGTGGGGTCGCGAATGACTGACTACTCAGTTCCTCTATTTAGGACAACTGTAGGGCTGGTACTGGCCGAACATGCTCCTGAGCGATCGGCCCCTAACCCTCCACAGGAAGCTTACTGACATTCTTAGTCTGAGGGTAGTGTTGTACTACACAATACTGGTACTTTAGACCCTATCCTGGTCTGGTCCAATCTTATATGACATTTCTGGGCAATTCCTAGCTTTAAGGACAAGTCTACCTAGACTTAGCCGCTCACGACAATCTATACCTGAGTAGCTTCTAAGGACAAGCTGGGTAGCTGGCTCTGCCTTTGTCTGCGAATAAGGTTCCCTTCCTTAGGGTACCCGTAGGTCTATTTAGCCTGAACGGTTGGACTGCTTCTTGGGTGATCTGCCAGACAAATGCTAAGTCAACTGGAACTAACAAATACTGCTCGTAGCTAACTAGATGACAAGCTGTCCCTCAACTCACTAAACAACCTTAGGCTGCTAACTCTGAAGTATAGTCTTCCTATATGAATTTCTAGCCATGGGATGTAAAGGTATGCCAATGGCCTTTGGGCGTGCTTTTCTAGCTACATAGGGGCCAAACTGGTAGTTATATCGCCTAGTTGCGCCTATACTGGTCAACTTACTAACTCAAGCTCGATAACTCTCACAAGCTCCTAAGGTTTAGGCCTGGAAATAAAACATAAAATTCTACTAACACGATGAACTAAAGAATAGAAGAGTTTCTATGAAGCTTCTAGCGCGCATCGTACTTATCCTGTCTTTCTCGATGAGGGATACTGCAGTATAATCTATATATGTTTTATAGCAGCTAACCAGAGCTTATATAACCGTAATCCACTTGATAGCAACTAATCACCGCATATCTAATCTTTATGTACCAACAACAGCTAATTACAACATGCTCAATCACAGTCTAATGGTTGCAACTATCTACAACATATGGCATCGTTACTTCTATTCGAAAACATAAGTCATAATTTTGTACGAAGAGAATACTTGCCGAGGGTTAAGCCTTACATACCTCAATTTTTGTTTTCTAAATAACCATTAAGTTTCCTCTTGTATTCGCTAGATCTCTTCAGCTGTAACTGTTATACTAGGAGAAAGAGACGAATTTCAATACCAAATTCGGCGTAAATTGATAACTTTCGATAATAATATTGACTATACTTCAACTTAGTGAAACACGCCCGAAAATGTATTATTTCCCAAGAGCTCAGAAGGGAGAAATACGTACTTGAAGCCTGTGATCATATAGAAACTAGTTTGAAGCAATTCTGACAAATTTGACTCGGAGAGGTTACGATTTGCCAGGCGAATTTTGCGAAAATAACTCCGTAGTAATGTTCCCCACAGGATTAAACTTAGATATCCTAAGTTAATTTGAGTTTGGGCAGCATTTGTAGCGTAAACGGATGAGAATTACCTGAAAATGGCGTGTTCCTCTTCTCTGGTCGCGAATTTGTTAAATTGAAATGAAACCAAATGAAAATATTGAACTTATATAACACTTGGGTGATGGACACGGGGTCCGTGGCACGGATCCCATCGCACCGACTTATGGGGGTGCCACGGCACCCAACGCGCACGGAGAGGACCGTGACACGCCGCCCCTGTTGCGGCCTACTACGGCCTTCTCCCACGCGGTCCCGATTCCACGCTCGTTCGACCTCTTTCCGGGCCCTTACTCGTACGCGTCGTACTCTAAAACTCTTAACCAACGTACTAATAGGCCGACTAATTATTAGAAACTTACCGGGTGTAACATTAAATACATAAATAAATAAATAAATTAGTAAAAATAAAAAATTAGAGGGTGAAATTCTCTTTCTTATTCAAATGTTCACCTTAAATTGGTCAACATTCATATAGTCTTTCATGAAATACAACAAGTAGCACAAAAAGATGTACATTATGGTCTCGAAAAAGTTTTTTGTCCTAGACGGACCCGACCCCTATGCCGAGTCCCACTAAGTCAAATAGATGTGATGAAAAATAAAGCGTGGCCTATTAAGGATAATCATCGCGTGAGGATTGTTCTACTATGTTTAACATCCTAATGGAAAAAAGTGTCTAGACTGGTTGTAAAACGAGCAGACAACTCTAACCAGAAAGAGACCGAGTTGAGAGGTCAAGTAGCAAACTAGGCCAACATACATAAAATAAATATTCAAAATCAAGTAAAGTCAAATAAAATAGACATATTAGAGCTCGAATTCTTATTTGTATTTACAAAAGTCCCAGCAAGGAGTCGCCAAAGCTGCCACACCCCTTCTTATGAAGCACCTCCGTCCAATGTGACAAAATGAGTTTCTATTATTTAAAGGATTTTTTCAATTGAAGTGACATATTGAGAAGGGATTAATTTATTTACTCAGAGTCGCCACTTGGAATTTGATTTTGGTGTTCCAAGTCACTTTTTTGAATCACTAATCAAAAGAAAGTGACTCTTTATTTTTGGTCTGCAAAAATAAAATATCAGGTAAGGAATTCAGTTGATTGAGGAAAGGTGTTAGGCATCCCTCAAGTCCCATGGTTCTAGCATGGTCTCTTTATCAACTTATATTCGGTTCAACTTAATTTTTTTTGCATATATTATACTTAAAGGACTTGAGAATTATGGGTTCGTCTTTTCGGTTCATTTTAAAACTTTTGAAACTAATTTAAATTATCAATGCATGGCGTACTGGTAGCAGCTCTTTCGAGCTTTACCACGATTTAATTCGCACGCCTTTGAGGCTTTTATGAGTCGTCCCACCTCCTTGCACCTAAACAAGCGTCTAATGTATTTAAGAATCTATCCTCCCATAAATTCGGCTTCAAATAGTAGATAAATTTATTAAAATGACTTATCGGTAGTATCTCTTTTCGATCTCATCGTTAATTATCAATTAATTTAACGAGCTAATTTCTAAAGATTTTAGATTAAAAACTCAACTCACTCTTTTCTCGATGGAATTGAACTAAATTAAGTCCTAACTCACTCCCTTACAAAATGTTCTTTTCACACACTTTTATATGCTCATAACAGGATTAAAATAAACTTATACCCTATCTCACTCAATATTAACGTTATCTTAATACTAGTCCTTATAATTCAAGTCTTGCTGGCAAGTTTGCTTAGTTAAAATAAAAGAAACCAAATGATTAAAGCTACTGAACAAGATAAATCATTCTACTCAGTATCGCAGCAAACATTAATTGGATACACACCACCATGAAAGAAAATGTTAGAAAAATCAAAATCAATATTAATAGAGCACGTCGACAAAAGGCAACAATTAACCGATCAATACATATAATCGAGTTCGATAGATTGTTGTTATTGTTTATGAAAGTATCAACATAAATCTAAAATAAAATTCTCGTGCAATTGGCCAAGATAAAAAGCTTCAACAGAAAATCTCTATTAACACTAAATAAAATATGAAGATGATCAATGTAAGTGAGGATTTTTAATTTTTTTTAAAAAAAATTGCAGATTTTAACCAAAAAAAAATTCCTTTTCTACCCTCACCTAAAGCTCCAAAGATTAACTGAGCCAAAATGAATAAGGAATATGTCGTGCTATCCATTGAGAGCTATTGCGGTCATAGCGTGCCGCCAGATTTAAACTCTACGCCATCCTTGCTCTTTGCTAACTATGGAATATTATGAAAGATTTAAGCTCGGTTCACAGGGACCAAATAATTTATGTTTTTGACTTTAAATATCAAAAAAAGAATAATAGTTCAGCGATCATAACAGTGACGAATAAAATTAAAAATCAAAAGTGTCGAATCAAACAACCTAAGTTTCGAATATCAAATATCTTAAAGGCATGAACCGCATATCTCATATGAACTGCCCGAATGGAGAAAAAACAATGAGCTTATGACTCCCGTTAAACTTACACGAACAAAACAAAATCAGTCCGCTAGCTTGAAAGTCACAGATAACGATCCATCTCATTATTTTGATATTTTTACTGTGCAAAGACCCAGATGTTTCCAGAAAACAATCACCCATCATGCATAGGATTAATTACGTCTCTTAGCTTAGTGTAAGGATTTTAAGAAGATAATAATTTTTATTTTTTTGATAGATGACAACAGACCGTCTACTACATACTGCTAATATGATAGCAAAAATACAAAGACTCGGATAGAACTCTCAGCAAAAAGAAAAAACAACCAACACACAAGAAAAAATCAAACTGAATGATTTAATCAAAACTCGAACAGAGCCTTGTGTTCAAATAACTCAAAAAATGAAAGCAAGAATAAAGTAAAGAAAATAATCAAAACAGATCGAACTTGTTTATCTCAATGATAGAATACTCTTAACATATAAAACTAGGCATGCTAATATTATACATAAAATATCTATATTCGAGCAGAGACAAAGAATTAGAACTAAAAACTGGTATATATATATAGAACATAATAAAGTAAAAGAAAGAAATGAACATGAACCTGCTAAAAGTCTCTTCAATATATGAATATTTCCGCAACAAATAGATGAAGTCCCAGCAAGCAACGACCTCGAGGGGACCAACGAACAGTACTCAAAGCCAAACTTTGAACAAAAAAAATCAAAAAAGAAATTGACTCCAACGAAGTTTTTATCTTCGACGAAATAGCTTAACAGACTTCCAAAACTTTCTAAAAACCCAAAAAACAAAAGATGTGATGAACGACCTCTAGATAACTCAAGAAAATTCTCCTATCAGAAAAAATGTCCAATTCCCAGAATCTCTAACCCCTTAACCCTAGATCTTCTTCTCCCTTTTATAGACGAACCCTAGAAGGAATGGAAGGAGGATATTCAGCCAAGAGAATTAATCTCACGGCTCTCATTCACGCAAAGGATAAGATCAAGCAGCTTGTATGAGGATGAGGGAGAGTTTGTGCGAAATAATGAGGTGGAGGAGTGAAGGGCACGAGAAACATGGAAAGGACGCGAAAATCGCGGGATAGGTGCCAGCAAGCGATCATTCAGCTAACGTGATCGGAGAAGAGAAAAAGTGAGGGCAGCGTTGTCTATTCAATATTTTTCAGATGTATTAAGGTCATGTTTGCAAATAGAAATTAGGTTTAGGTAAAGTAAAAGAAAAAAATGGACTGGGCATTATTGAGCTAAACTGGACGAAAATAGGCATAAATTGGGATTTTAAAATGTCCGAAAAAGGACTGTTGAAATAAGGCCTCACCACAAACCTTTTGGGAATTGAAATATGATAAATATATGTAAGTATATAATGAAAATATTAATTTTATTTTAAGAAAGGCGAAGATATGGAGTAAAAGACGTTTTTAAAAGTTGTTGATTTTCTCAAATAAAACCCACCAAATGAAAAAGAAAAATAAAGTAATAGAAAATATACTTGTCGAGCATGTTTCACTAAAATGGTGTAGACTCAGGGAGGGTCGAAAATTATGTGTTTATACCATAAAGTGTTACCGGGATATTATCATGAAGAATATGATGTAAGACGTTATTTTGAGATGAGATCGTCATAATAATGAATAAGTTATTTATTATACTCTAATACTGGACACTCATGGATATTGAGTATGATTAAATGCTTATAGAATTAATGATTGAACGAGATAGAATCTGTCAGTTCTTCGTA
This sequence comes from Datura stramonium, assembly GCA_018107945.1. Taxonomy (NCBI): domain Eukaryota; kingdom Viridiplantae; phylum Streptophyta; class Magnoliopsida; order Solanales; family Solanaceae; genus Datura; species Datura stramonium. The sequence goes on along the minus strand of JACEIK010003323.1, from coordinate 107,916 downwards.
ATGAGTTTTAGTTTTGTGTTACCATGAATTATAAACGACGATTTAAGATCTTAGCCAGGACAACTGAATGAAAGAAGAAAAGAGTTTTAGGTCATTCAATGGTCGATTATAATTTGACGTGCACACATAATTGATCACCTATTGAAATTTGACAGTTAGACTATATTGTAGGGTGATCTGAAGCTATAAGGACAGAGAAAAAAAAACCACATTATTCTTCAACAGATTCTTCAGAGTAAATTGTGTACTTCATAATCTCCGGTCATTAAGGAGTGTTGCTACATGTCACCCTTGAATAGTATATTGATATGATCAATTTATTACTGGCTTAGTAATGAATTAGTTGTTTTATGTTTGATAATTAAATTAGAGAATTTAGTTATTCAAATAAATAAAATATTAATCCACATAGAAT
>JACEIK010003323.1:36581-48972 GCA_018107945.1 Datura stramonium | reverse complement strand
CCGGCCGAATTTCATGAAACTAACTCCACAGGAATGCTCCCGGCAGCTTAATACTTCATTACCCAAGATTAATTCGAGTTTGGACCGCGTTTAATAGCGTAAACGGATGAAATCTTGTTGAACCCTCTCGTGCCCTCTATTCTCTATTCGTTTCTGGAAATTAAATGGAAGTAAATGATTAAAACCAAAGTGGGAGGCTCTTTTATACTTTGGACCTTTAAGTCGCATTCGTCGAATGTGATTTATAAGTCGCATTGGCCTTGCGACGCGCCGACTTGGCGTTTGTCTGGTCTTCCCACAGGACTTTTCTAGCATGTATGGCATTCTAAAACTCTTAACCAACATGCGAATAGGCCATCTACATGTCAAGAATTTACGGGGTGTAACAAGCCTGAACTTCAGTTGGTCCACCTCAACATCCATTAAGACTCTCCCAGTGGCATGGAATGGTCGCCCCAAGATGATGGGGACCTCAAAATCCACATTGAATGTAAGATCACAAAGTCTGCTGGGAAGATAAACCTATCCACCATTACTAGCACATCCTATAGGGTCCCTACTGGCTTCTTCACGGTGCGGTAGCCATCATTCTTTCTCCATTCACCTTCTCACTCATGGCCTCTGCTTCTATCTCTGTACCCATTCCTATTGTAGTTGTATATGTACTGATTCCGACCTTGATTTATGAAACATTGGAACCAAGTGTCCTGACCAGACCCTTGGGCGTTCTCCAAAAAACCCACCACTTGGTTATCCAAGAAGTTTGGCTCCTCCCCGGAATCAGACTGCTCAAACCCTGTTTCCTGACCCTGAGCTCCCACTGCACTTACCTTCTAAGCTCTAGACCCCATAATATGCTTTGTGAGCACGTCTAAAGATGTCCTCATATGAGCCAACTCCTGATCACTCTCATCCTCTTTCCTGTGTTGCTCCGCAGTCATCCCTATAACATATGTACTTGCAACTATTTCAGCTTCTCTTGGATGCCAGGCTCTGTTTGTTTTGGTCATTCGGTCTAGTATGGAGATTCCTGCTCCCATGAGTGACTCATCAATGCTCCTCCCACCACTCTATATGCTACAGCCTTAGTGCTGTTGTTCAAAGACCTGTAAAAACTTTCCAACAAACTGTCATTGGGAATTTTGTGATTTGGGTACTTTTTTAGCTTCTTCTTGAATCACAACCATATCTTATGAAGTGCCTCTGTCTTCAAATGTCAAAAAATTATACATCTCATCCTTTAGCTGTAGCATCCTGGAAGGTGGGAAGAACCTTTCCAAGAAGGCGAATAGAACCTTTCCAAGAAACCTTGTTTTAGCTCCCTCCAGTTAGTGATGGAGTCATTGAAAAATCTGACAACCATAGTGTGGCCTCTCCAGATAGAGTGAATGGGAAAAGCCTCAACTTGATAGAATCTTGGATCACGCCTAGCAACCTGTATGCCTTGCATAGACCTACAAAGTTCATTAGATGAAGGTTTGCATCGTCAGCTACATTACCACTAAACACCCTTTTCAAGTTGAGCAACTGAATCATTGTGCTATTGATGTCAAAATTTTCCCCAGCAGGCAAAGGTATTGCTCCTATCGATTCGACTTTATCTATATCCGGATCCTCATCATCATTATATTAAGAAGCATATCTGTGGAACTGGTGTAGCCCATGGCCTCTGTTACCCCTTCCCTGATGGCCAGCATTAACTACCTCATCATGAGCATCGTCTGCCCCTTGCAAGGCAGCTTGCCGAGCTAACTCTGCCTGATGAGCTTCAACAGCTAATATGGCTTGCATCTGTTAAGCGTTTTCATCGGGTCCATTTTTCTCAGAGTTCGTTCTAGCTCAAGATCAAGTGGAAATAAAGTTTTATCGCTCCACCAGTACTTAACATCCACCAAGTGTTAACCTCTGGGTGTAAAAAATAAAAAAAATGTAAACGACGAAATAAAGACTAAAAGTTAAACATAAGAAATTAATCTAATCCTAATCTATATTCCCCGGCAATGGTTCCATTTTTGATAACACTCAAATCACACCCCTATAAAAGTATGACATGGACGTTTTCAATAAAGAATCCAACTAGGTTGGGGTCGATCCCACAGGGAATATGGTCAGTATATAAAATAACGCTAGCATTTATGCTTTTAGTAAAGTATTTCCTAATGGGGGGGTTTTAAAGAAAGAATTAATTAAGAAAGTAGTAGATTGTGGTTTTGATCAAATTTATACAATTTACTAGGAAAGTGTTCCTCATGGATACATAACAACTTCGGGTTATTAAACTAGTGATCTATCCCAATACTTAGCCTGCAGAATTGATAACATAGATTCATCTAAACGACTGATTCGTCCCCATTGGATGACTATACTCAACCACCGGATTAGGTCTCTTGAGTGTTTTCACTGTAACTGTTATCAATTATTCCAAATTAACTATCATGTGACTGCAACTCAAGTTATTCAATGAAGCTTAAAGTTCAAGGATTTTTTGTCCTTCTCTTTTCCTAATCTCTACCTCTCTAGGTTCAAGCAAGTAGAGAATTCAGACAAGTCCTAATGTTGCGCATTGTTAAGAAATATTTAAGATGAAGAGATGAACAATACAAGCATGCGTATTGGTTTATAATCACTTTTAGTTAACCTTAGTTAGTTAATTCACTATGGTTTCCACAATCCTACTTATAGAGGTTTTAGCTATTCATAATTGCAAGAAAAAAAATTAGATTTCATAAAAGAAAACATAATTAAGAACTTACAATGATGATTGAAGAAAAACCCAATTGATTATTGCAAAATCAGAAGTATGATCAATTCAAGAACAATCAATGGAATCTCAAAGCAATTCATCCATTTGATCTCCAAGTAATGTTTAGGAAAACCAAGAAATAAAATTACAACAATAATGAATCGATCCTCTCAATTACCTAAAAAAATATTTATACAAATAATCTTTTCTAAATTAACAGGGAAACTACTAAAATTGTTGCCTCCATAATCTACTAGTCGTAGCATGAAGCTACAAGTTATAGATATGGTTCGTACTATGCCAGGTAGTCTTGAAATCTTGTAAGTCTTGGGAGAAGGTACGACTCGTACAAAGTGACTACGAGTCATACAATGCTTGTTGTGGTCTAATCTTGCAAAGTCTGGCATCCTCAGAAATTTATCACGAGTCTTTGGGTACGGTCCGTACATAGATGTTATGAGTCATAGGATCTTATCATACCTGGGGTCTTCCAACTTACATATTCTCTAGATTTCACCATGGCTCCATGGTCTGAGTCGTATGATGTTGTCACGACTCGTGCATTCCCTTCGTACCAGGAACTTCAGGAAAGTGCAAACTTCTTCTTCTTTTCACGACTCCTTGATATGACTTGTACCATGAATGTACGGCTCATACCAAGAGTTGTACTTGGCCCCAATACTTGTGCATAGCCTCTGTTTCTCATCACGGCTTCATGGTACGATTTGTACCACCAAGGTAGGCTCGTATTGAGGACTGCACTTGGCCCATTTTCTGCACTTTTTCTTCTCTTTTTCAAGAATTCAACTCTGAAACACGATTTCCCTGAAAATACAGTAAAAGCACCTCATATTCGAATAAATATACCTAAGACCAAGCATTTTTCCTAAGTTTTAAAAGTAGAAACTGCTGTAAACCCACAACACATCACTATGTTTCAGAAATATGAGTCGAATTTTGTATATATAGGAAATTCTCATTATATTTATTACTACTGATTAGACATAAGCTCATATACTGAATACTAACTCTCATACCCTACTAAATTAGTCAGCACACCCTATTAGGCTAATGAATAGTGCAAATAGAGATGCATTCACTGTGATTGTATTTTCATTGTCATTTGAGGAATTATGGCACTTGGACCTTAAGAAAGTATATTAATATTGACATTTAAATCATATAAAGTCAATACAAATTGAGTAATTATTGACTTGAATATAAATATTATAGTAGTATGATCTATTAAGACATTACTTGTCACAACCCTAATGGACGCCTAGATGGCAACACGGTACAAGGAGCCCCAAGAGATGCAAAGTCGGCCCATGGAATAAGAAGACATCTAACTCGATCAATAAAATTGAGAAATCAACAAGATAAATATAGCGGAAGTCTAAATCAACCATAACATCAGAATCGAAATTCGAAGCTGAATACATACATATGTCTGAAAAGCCTCTAAACATGACGAGTTGATGGGACAAGACCTCAACTAACTCAACAAAACTGAAACTGAAATACATATAGGAAATCTGAATAGTCTAGCCCTCGGGAGATGAGGACTCACAAAAACATACGATGCTATATCAGAAGGCGGACTAAGAGCAGGGATGAACCTGAGAGTCGGGTCCTATATCATGAAATGATACAACATAGACTATGCAGTCAGTACGTGAAATATATCGAGTATGCAGGATAAGTAAAACCGCTAAAGTAAATAAAATCATTTAAAGACAATACATAATGTAAACATAAACATTAAGAATCTGAGAGTAGGGCTTGCATGCATTCTTTCTGAAATCATGATCTCTTCATGACATGACATAACATAACTTCATAACATCATAACTGAATCAATTAACTCAAGCTAAATTCTAACATTTATAAGTAAAGCTGAACATTGAGTCAAAACTGCTTTAGAACATGCATATATGTGTCTCATGAGTAATGAATATTCATAACTGAAATCATGAGGAACAATCGTCTTTTAATCGACATACCACGATAGAGCTTACATGGTCCCAACTATCATACTCAAGTGGGTAGAGTCGTCCAAAGCCTTGCTGGGGCTAGGGACGATACCATGATATCAATATCAAGCTCGTGGCCCAATAAGGCAGGGGATAGCTCACAAGGGAGGTCCCAAAGTCATAATGTATAAACCTATGTTGGCGCGTAGTTCTGAGTCATAGGGTGATCGACCCTTAGCCTGCTCGGTGCTAGACACTACTCCCCAAAAAATGCATGTGCTCTACATTGTTATTCAAAAAAGATCAACATCGTCTATTGAAGAAGCTCATAAATCAAATACATCTCAAAGCGGAAATCATGCATAAGAGAAGCTTTTAACTCAAACCATACCACAAGCTGAAAGATAATTGGGAGTCTTCGCACCAAAACCATGTGGTAAGCTATGCATATGAAAAACTTTAACTCAAACATACCACAAGATGAAAATATAAGTGGGAGCCTTCGCTCCAAAACCATGTGGTAAGCTTAATTCGGGAAATCATCAATCATACTTGAACATGTGGGCATTGCCCAAAGCTTTATCATTCTTGAAAATACTCAATTCATATTGAAAATATGATTATAACCACGGATAGCTTGAAAACATACTTTTCATCATAATATCTCATCATCATCATACATTCATAACAAATCTCATCTTTCATGAACTTCTCATCAATGGGCTTTTCATTCATAAAGCTAGAAACATGATTTTTAATTGAAAATATTATAAAACTTGTCCATGCTTCATAATTCAATAATAGAAACGTATTTAAATCATGCCCATGTAAAGAATTAGAAACTTCATTCATTGGATTAAAACCCCATGGATTAGTCATAGATCATTCATGATTTGGAGAGGGATTAGACATGGGTATGAAAGGAATCTCACATTCATAATATTACATACCTATTAGTAGCTGATTCTTACACTTCTTTGAATGCCCAATAGGAAATTGAAGAGGAATTGATGAATGCTAGGCTTGATCACCCTCTCTAGTCTTATACCTTGCATGCATGAATGAGTAAGGCCTAAAATGAACTTAACCCCTTTAAAAGTCACTATTCATAACTCAAAACGACGTAGTTTATGCCTTAGGACCTTAGGGATTATGAAAAAACCCTTACTAAACTCGCAGAAAATAACTGTCAGGTGATCCCAACGAGGGGCCTAACGATTCATCTTCAAGGACCACGACTCGTGGAGTCGTCCATGAAGTACACTGCTCAACAAGTCTCCTAGGTTCATAATAGAAGACCTAAAGACTTGTCTCCTGGTGATCACAACTCGTGGTCACCATCTGTGAAGTGCACTGCTTTAGTTCAACAAAATCATTCCTAGCTTGGCCACGACCCTACCCATGAATCGTGGGGACTGACCACGACTTGTGGGGTCCTTCTATCGAGTCCACTAACCCTCTTCCTTTTCTTTTCCTACTCACCCACCCCACGACTGACCTAACGACCCATGGGGTCTGACCACGAGTCGTGGTCACGCCCATGGGGATCCATTTTCTAAAATTTCCAAATTCCTCACCTTGCCTCCCCACGAGTCACATCACGACTCGTGATCTGCACCAACGGGTCACCTCACAACTCATTTTATGCCTGGTGCCAGTTTTTAAACTTTTTCCTGTTTCAACTCTAGGGTCTGATCTTTGGGCTTCTTGGGTGTAACATTACTTTACTTTGTTTGGATTAGGAATTTTCTTGATAGTGATTTAATTGCTTGAATCAATATTTTATTTGGATGATTATGGTGGTATTGAGAAATTATTAAGACAATTGAACATCAATACTTTACTATGATACTAGTGTATTGTAACACCCCAAAAGTTTCTAAGATCAGACCCCAGACTTAAAGAAAGAATTAAGTTGGAAGTGGAAAATTGCCATCAGAACGAGTCATGGTATGACCCGCTAGGTGATCCTATGAGTCATGGTAAGACTCGTGACAAGCAGACAGTGAATTTTCCTTCCCAGAGCTTAGGGGTAACGACTCATCTCACGACTCGTGAAGTGAGGTAACGAGTCGTGGAGTCCATCGTTACGAGCAGCAGTTTAGTGAGTTGGGGTCAAGTTTTTTGTGGACCACAAGGGAAGTGACGACTTGTTGGGTCAGGTAATGATTCATCCTAAGGAGTCATCAAATGGAAGTTCAGAAAGAAGTGCATGTATGGCTCAGTGGTAATGAACGACACAACGAGTCATTTGGATAGGCAACGACTCGTTATACCGATCGTTGGAAGAATTATCAAAAAGTATATCACCCGATCCATGACGACGGAGAAAAGGATGAGTCGTTAGGTCAGGTAACGACTCATCATGTCTGGTCATGGGGCGAAGGAGCAGAAATTGGTTTCAGTAGTAACGAAGGGAGTCATAAGTCGTGGGGTACCTCACGACTCGTTAAGTGAGCTATTGGAAAGCTTTTGAAATTGAAGAAAATATCTAGTACACTTCATTACTTGGCACCACCGGTCGTCCCTGACCCCACGACTCGTGGAGTGCCTCGTGAGGACTAACAAGGTCCTTTTTTCTTCCAAATTTCCTAGGGTGCTTTTGTAATTTCCTAAGCTCCTCACTCCTAAACTACATCATTTTGGGAATCAGGTGGGATGGTTAAAAGGGGAATATCTAGACTAAACCCTCATTCCATCCCAAAGCACTAACAAATCTTTCTTCTCCCTTTTTCTCTCAAGGCTCAAGAACTAGGATTCCTCTCCAAGGTGCAGCAGCTTCAAGATCTTTAGAGAGATCCTTCAACCAGGTATGTGGGACTTCAACAAGGATCTTCTTTCATCCTTGTGTCCCAAATTTTCATGTCTAAACCCTAGTTACTTGATTTTAGAAAAGTATGCCTTAAGATCTCAATCTGAGCATGAACCCTCCCGTGTCTTCCATTAGTTTCAAGACCCTCATGATAAGCATCAATGTCTGTTATTAAATTTATCCCAAATTCATGATTTAGGTATATGAAATGGTAATAGAATGTTTTCTAGAATTTTACTATGCATTAGCACTATTTTCAAGTTATGGCTCTTATGAAGTATGNTATGCATTAGCACTATTTTCAAGTTATGGCTCTTATGAAGTATGTACATGATTTCACTATACATGTTTAAAGTATGATTTGAATCTATGAGTTTGCATGAACATGGAACCCATAACGTATATTATGCCCTTGGTTTACGATTCTATGAAATGAGTGAGAAAAACCTATGTATATGAATTCCCTAGACTCTAAGGCCTCTAGTTAGCTGAAAGTTCCTTAGTCTTGGTCCTTATCATAAACTAGGGTATAACTTGCATGATTTGGACTCAAGTAGAAATGTTGTGTTGATATGTTAGATTTTTTTTCATGTTATGACTAATTAATATAGATCCTTGAGTAGAATGTTAATATCTTGGTATATTTAGCCTCAGAGTCTCAATCAACACCCAAAACATTACAGAATTGTCAGTTATCAGTCTTGGGATTTCCTATGTTGTTAATATCAGTTAATTATCTTAGTCAGTTCATGCTAGTCTAGTTTTAGTCAGAATACTAGCCTACTTAGTAATTTCAGAAATTTCAACTGATCAGTTTGACTACAGTCTTTTTCTGAGGTGTCAATGGTGCCTCCCAGTTATCAGTACTTTGTCTCAGACATCAGTTATCAGTATTTAGACTCAGACATTAGTTATCAGATTTTAGTTGGTTCTTTAGACGGTTAAGACACTTTCAGATAAGCAGCTATGAACAGTCTTAGAACCAACACTTCCAGTTATCAGTTTGTTCTTTAGATGGTTACGACGCTTTCAGCTAAGCAGCTCTGACCAATCTTAGAACACTAGTTACTAAATCTGGTCAAATAAGACTCTCAGGGTACTTCTAGATAAGTATCCCTGACTTAGTCTTGGGCCCCAGTTTCGAGGTATCAACTTGGTAGTAGTAGTCATGTTAGGACGATCCTGTGGCAGTAAGACTTAGCACTAAGAGGGGACCGGGGTTCCAGCGCATCCAGGTTCCCCGAACTACATTGCCACCGTAGGTTATTTTAATTGGCCTCATGGCCCCAGACCCGTGATTACTCAGTTCATGCCTTTGTACCCTGGCAAGGTTTATTGAGTCCTATCGATGGGGTGTATACATCAAACTCCACATCTAGCTCACATGGTTATATGTCAGTTATAGACTCTCCCACTAGTCAGGTCTGTTTAGTCTCAAATTAGCTCAGTTCAGAACAGTTTCAGACCACTCAGTCCAGATCAGTTTGGTATAATATTTCAGATTAGTATCTCAGATTTACGGCATGTTTTCGACCATCACTAAGGGTCATTTTGTCCATCTTAGTATATCACAGTTTATTTAGTTTCATCATTTGAGTTGGTCATTGCACGCCTTTACAGTTTAGTTGTTTTATTCTCCACGTTATGGTTTATCCTACTTACTCAGTACATTCAAAGTACTGACACATACCTTTTATGCTGTATCATTTTATGATACAGCTGTAGGTTCTCATTCTCAGCACCGTTAGAAGATCTTGCCTAGAAGTTTTCAGCTGCATCAATGGTGAGTCCTCACCATTCTATAACGAGGATTATTTATTTTTGAGTTATATTTCCTTCAGTTGGAGTTAAAGTTAGCTGGGGGTTTGTCCCACCAACTCATCAGATAGATGGCTTTCAGATAGAAATAGAGTTTCAGATTTTTAACTTTGTTTCAGTTATTTTAAAACTTTATGATTTAGTTCTTATTCATAAATGTTTTATTTTTTTTAAAGTTTCCACTATGTTTTTACTCAGATTGCCAGTGTTATGATAGACCATAGGCTGAGTTGGGGTTTGTCACTAATCAAACATAGGTCCGAATCGAGACACGAGACAAGGAGCTTTGAGAGACTCCAAGTCGATCCAAGGCATGAACATACATCTAACTCCACCACATAAATAGGAAGACTTAACATAATAAACATAACAAAAGTCTAAACATAACATGGCAAACTTAAAATACAACACGAGTCTAAAGCTAAATACAATCTATTGTCTGAAAAGCCTATAATTCTAACAAGTTGGTGGGACAAGACCCCAACTAACTCTCTAAGTCTGACAACTTAAAGTACCAGGATTACTGATAACAAATGGTCCTTGGGAGATGAGGACTCACCAATAGAGACTGGATGCTAACTCTAGAAGCTGGCTAGTGACGGGGCTGAGTCTAAAGATCAGAGACTGTATCATGAAACGATATAGCATAGAGTATGCGGTCAGTATGTAGAATGTACTGAGTGTGTAAGGTAAGTAAAATTGCTTAAATAAGTAAAATTAATTAAAACATGCATAGTATAAAACATGATCAAGATAAGAATCTGAGAGTAGGGCTTGCGTGCTATTTTTTGAAATCATGATCTGAACATAACTAAACATCATAACTGAATTGAATGACCCAAAGCTGAAATATGATAATCATAAGTAAAACTGTACATTGGGTCAAACCTTCTTTAGAACATATATATATATATATGTATATATCATGAATGATAAACATGCATAATATAAATCATGAGGACTAATGGGAGACTCATCATAGTCTAGAACNATATGTATATATCATGAATGATAAACATGCATAATATAAATCATGAGGACTAATGGGAGACTCATCATATAACCGACATTACCACGATAGAGCTTACGTGGTCCCAACTATCACACTCAAGTGGGCAGAGCCATCCAAAGCCTTTCCAGGGATAAGAATGCTACCATGATATCGATATCAAGCTGAAGGCCCCTTGGGGAAAGGGAAAACTCACATAGGAGGTCCCAAAATAATCTGACCATACCTACGTTGGCGTGTAGTTCTGAGGCGTAGGGTTGAATGACCCTTAGCCTACTCGGTGCTAGACATTACTCCTAAAAACATGCATGTGCGCTCTATCATTTTTCAACGAAGTTGATCATCGTCTATTGACGAAGCTGAATAATCATGAATATATATAAATTTGAATCATACATAAGGAGGCTTGTCTCAAACCATACCACAAACTGAACATAATTAGGAGTCTTGACTCCAAAACCTAGTGGTAAGCTAATTAACTTGAAATCATACATCATACTTGAAAATATGGGCTTGCCCAATACTTAAACATGCTTGAAAAGACTTGATTCACTTGAAAACATGGGAAACTTGAAAATATGCTTTTCACCATAAATATCTCATCATACTTGAACATACATCATATATCTCAACTTTCATGAACTTCTCATGGATGGGCATTTTAGTTTAGAAAACTTGAAAACATGATTTATAATTGAAAACAAGGCAAAACTTTCCCATGAATCATAATTCAATAATAGAAACATACTTAGATCATACCCATGGTAGAAAATTAGGAAATTCATGCATTGGGTTAAAACCCCATAGGATCAACATATAGATTTGCATGAATTAGAGAGGGATTGGGAATGGGTGTGAGAAAATTCACCCATTCATAGACTTACATACCTAGGAGGATCTGATTCTACAACTTCTCTGATTGCGCAAGGAAGAATTGATGAAAACTTGAAGGAAATTGAGCTTGATCATCTCGCTAGAACTTTACTCTTGCATGCATGAATAAGAATAGCCTAGAATGAACTTACCCCTTTTAAACTTCACTATTCATAGCTTAAAACGACGTAGTTTAGGACATAGGATCATAGGAATTACGGATAAAGCCTTAATAAATTTGCAGAAAAATAACTGACTACCAGTCCCCACGAGGGACTGGACGAGTCGTTACCAAGGACCACGAATCGTGGTCTCCAATTGTCGTGTGCGCTGCCACTTTTCCTCAAAGGGTTCCCACGAGGGACCTAACGACTCATCTCTGGTGGCCACGACTCGTGGTCACCTTTTGTTGTATACACTGCCAATATTACACCTAGGGCTCACCAAGGGGAACTACACGATTCATTACGGATGACCACGACTCGTGGTCACCACTCGTGGTCTTCACTACCAAAAAGTCCTCTTCCTTCACCTCATCCTTGGCCACGACTGATTTAACGAGTCGTGGGGCTGACCACGGTTCGTGGTCATGTCCCTGGGGACTCCAAACTCAAAAAGTCCAACTTAAGTGATGCACCTCACCACGAGTCACTTCACATCTCATGGTCTACCCCACAAGTTACAGGACGACTCGTTTTGTGACCTGGTGCTGAAAATCCTGATTTCTCCATTTCAACTCCCGGGTTTGATTTTTGGGCTTTTGGGGTATAACAGTATCTCCCCCTTGGGAACATTCATCCTCAAATGTTGAAAATCATATAGAAAAACAGAGAAATGCAATCATTATATTCAAATACTGATCATATAAGCTGAAAACTAACGGAATGACTAACTTTGATTCAAACTACATGGCTGAACTGAATTCATGAATCATACATACATACATTGACATGAAAGAAACTGGGGAAAATGAAATGAATAGGAAACTGAGTAGAGTTTTAGGGAAAAAATTGATACCTCAAGATGGAACTGAGCCGGAAGGGAATAAATGTGGATATCTAGATGTCACGCCCCGCCTTGGGCGGTATGACTGGCACCTGGTGCCCTAGTAGGACCTGGACTGCTAACTGGTGAGCCTAAGCACATCTGGTGCCTGGCTAGCT
>JACEIK010003322.1:155905-170817 GCA_018107945.1 Datura stramonium | reverse complement strand
AGAGCATGAGATTCTTATATCAAAGAAATGTAGAATAAGGTCTCATGATTCTTTAATTGGATAGGAGTCGAAAGATCCAATCCATAGGCAATTAATTCCTGACTAGCAATTGAAGAGAAGATTAGCTAAATTGAATTAATAAAATACATCCCTACATGTTTGTCTTAACCTCAGCTTGTTCATTGCTCTTGTTCAGACTTAAAAATATAATCTTGACTTAGATTCTTAGTACTTAGCAATCTTAACTCAAAAATATTATTTGTTTGGTTGTCCACATTCATAGAGTTATCGTTCACTAACGCTTAGGTTAATTACTATCGTAGTTCAGTCCCTGTGGGATCGATACTTGGCTTGAAATAAGCCACTTTACTACTTGTACGACCACGTGCACTTGAGTGTAGTTTTGAGTCGAACAGGGGTCATGCATATTTGGTTCAAACAATGGAAGGATAGTAGGCAGTCGGAGTAAGCCCTATCAGTTGGAATGAGTTTCATGTTGCTTTTCTAGATCGACTCTTCCCTCATGAAATGAGGGAGCTGAAGGCAGCCGAGTTTGTGAATCTAAAGCAAGGAAAGATGACAATTAAGGAGTATGCCTTGGAGTTCACTCGTCTGACCAAGTATGCACCTGAGATGCTGGCGAATCAGAGAGCTCGTGTGATCAGGTTTGTGCATGGGATGGCAGATTACTTGGTCAGGGATTGTCGGGCCGCGTTCCTTCTTCAGGATATTGACTTTTCTCGGATAGTCCTATACGCCCAACAAATAGAGGCAGTACAGTTGAGTGAGCGGGAGAGCGAGGCCAAGAGGTTTAGGATTGATAGCATCAGATTCTTCCAATAGAAACCTAGTGGGCACCGTTAGCAATCCCACCAGATATCTTCAGCCCAGTGCCTTCGGCTATGAGTGTGCCATCCATGTCCAGGCGCGATCAGAGAGGATGAGCATCAAGCTCGAGAGGTCAGAGTAGCAGACCTATAGAGACCAGCCCTCCAGAGTGTAGCAGATGTGGCCGGAGACACATAGGCCAGTGTTAGATGGGTACAAGTGCTTGCTTCGGGTGTGAGAATCCTCGACACATGCTTAGGGATTATCCAGCAGACAGATAGGGTCATGATACGGGCTGAGGCCCAGCTTCTAGTTCAGCAGCTCCACCGGCACGCCTAGCTCAGCAGGGGGCATCTACTAGTACAGGTGGCAGACAATGCCAAAACAAATTCTATTCCCTAGAATCCCGCCAGGAGAAGGAGGTCTCCCCAAATATAGTCATTGGTATGTTACGAGTATTCCTTCTTGTTGTATATGCATTGTTAGATCCAGGGGCTACTTTGTCTTTTGTGATTCCCTATGACGCTAGTAGTTTCGGAGTCAGTCTCGAAATTTAATCAGAACCCTTCTCAATCTCTTCTCTAGTTGGTGATTCAGTTATACCTAGATGGGTGTATTAAAATTTCCCTGTCACAGTCCTTCAGAAAGTCACCTCAGCAGATCTAGTAGAGTTAGCCATACCCGATTTTGATGTTATCCTTGGCATGGATTGGTTATTTGCATTCTATGCCTCAGTCAATTGTAGAACCGGTGCAGTAGAGTTTAGATTTCCAGGTGAGCTAGTCCTAGAGTGGAAGGGGAGTTCAGCTGTGCTTCGAGGTCATTTCATTTCCTACCTTAAAGCCAGAAAGTTGATTTCTAAGGGTTGCTTGTACCAACTAGCTAGGGTTAAGGATGCTACATCCGAGACCCCGACTATCTAGTATGTTCCAGTAGTATGTGAGTATGCAGAAGTCCTCCCAGATAATCTACTAGGAATTTCACCGGAACGGGAGATCGATTTTGGTATTGACCTTCTTCCCGACATGTAGCCTATATCTATTCCTCCTTATAGAATGGCTCCAGTTGAGCTAAAGGAGTTGAAGGAGCAGTTGAAAGATCTTTTAGACAAGGGTTTCATCAGACCAAGCAAATCCCAATGGGGTGCACCAGTCCTCTTTGTCCAAAAGAAATATGGTTCTCTTCGTATGTGCATTGATTATCGGCAATTGAACAAGGTCATCATCAAGAATAGGTATCCTCTCCCCATGATTGATGACTTGTTTGACCAACTTCAGGGTGCTAAGTGCTTTTTGAAGATAGACCTCAGATCTGGATACCATCAGCTTAGGGTTCAGGAGAGTGACATCCCGAAGATAGCCTTCATGACTCGGTATGGTCTTTACGAGTTTGTAGTTATGTCTTTTGGACTAACGAATTCTCCTGCAGCTTCTATGGATTTGATGAACAGGGTGTTCAAGTCGTACTTGGATATGTTCGTGATTATGTTCATAGATGACATCCTTATATACACTCGGAGCGAGGAAGAGCATGCCACTCATCTGAGGGTGGTTCTACAGACTCTTAAGGATCACCAGTTATATGCTAAATTCAGCAAGTACGAGTTATGGTTGAACTCGGTGGCATTCTTGGGCCATGTGGTTTCAAGTGATGGTATTCAAGTGGACTCTCAAAACATAGAAGAGGGGAAGAATTGGACTAGACTGGTGAATCCTATATATCAAGAGTTTCTTGGGTTTAGCTGGGTTTTATCAGAGATTTTTTAAGGGGTTTTCATCCATTGCAGCCCCATTGACCAAATTGACCCAAAAAAAAGTGACATCCCAATGGTCGGAGGCTTGTGAGAGGAGCTTCAAAGAGTTGAAGACTCGACTCGCCTTAGCACCGGTGTTAACCCTACCTGAGAGTACTGATGGGTTTGTGGTATATTGTGATGCTTCAAGGATTGGCCTTGGTTGTTTATTGATAAAGCATGCTACGGTTATAGCATATGCTTCCAGGCAGCTGAAGGTTCATGAAAAGAATTACTCGACCCATGATCTAAAATTGGCGGTGGTAGTATTTTCCTTGAAGATTTAGAGACGCTATTTGTACGGGGTCCATGTAGATGTGTTTACAAACCACAAGAACCTACAGTACATCTTTACCCAAAAGGATTTGAATCTCCGTCAAAGAAGTGGTTGGAGCTACTCAAGGATTATGATACGAGTGACCTTTACCATTCGGGCAAGGATAATAAGGTAACAAAAGCTCTTAGTATGCTTTCTATGGAGAGTGTATCCCATGTAGATGAGGGGAGGAAGGAGATGGTGAAGGATGTGCATCGGCTTGCACGGTTAGGAGTTCATTTGGTTGACTCGACCGATAGCGGTGTTATTGTTCAGAATGGATCCGAATCATCCTTGGTGAGTGATGTTATGGCTAGGCAAGACGAGGATCCTATTTTGGTGAAGTTGAAGGAAACCATTCAGAATCAGAAGGTTGAGGTCTTCTCCAAAAGGGGAGATGGTGTGCTCCAATATTAGAGTCGTTTGTGTGTTCCGGATGCTGATGATTTGAGAGATCGAANCTCATGGTTCTAGATATTCTATACATCTAGGTGCCACCAAGAGGTACCGTGACCTACGGGAAATCTATTGGTGGAATGGAATGAGGAAGGACATTGCAGAATTTGTTGCTAAGTGTCCGAATTATCAGCAAGTGAAGGTTGAGCACCAGAGACCAGGAGGTGTGCTTCAAGACATCAGCATTCCTACTTGGAAGTGGGAGGATATTAATATGGACTTCATCACAGGGTTTCCTCGCACTCGTCAACAGTATGACTCCATTTGGGTGGTCGTGAATAGGTTGACCAAAGCAGCTCACTTTCTACCGGTCAAAACTACCGATCCAGCAGAGGATTAAGCTAAATTATACATTCGGAAGCTAGTTCAGTTGCGTGGAGTGCCCTTTTCCATTATATCGGATTGAGGTACTCATTTTACCTCCCAGTTTTGTAAATCATTTTAAAAGGGACTTGGTACTCAGGTCAAATATAGCACAGCATTTCACCCATAGATAGATAGTCAGGCGGAGCGGACTATTAACTCTTGAGGACATGTTGAGAGTGTGTGTGGTTGACTTCAAGGGTAGTTGGCATGATCATTTGCCTCTCATTGAGTTTGCGTATAACAACAACTACCATTCCAGCATTCAGATGGCTCCGTTTGAGGCTTTCTATGGACGGAGGTGTAGATTGCCTATTGGTTTGTTTGAAGTCGATGAAATTGTGATGATAGGACTAGATTCTGTCCATGAGGCCATGGAGAAAGTACAGCTTATAAGAGATAGGTTGAAAGCAGCTCAGAGTCGCCAAAAGTCCTATGCGGATGTGAGGAGGAGAGAACTTGAGTTTGAAGTTGATGATTGGGTGTTTCTGAAGGTATCTCCCATGAAGGGAATGATGAGGTTCAAAAATAAAGGGAAACTCAGTCCCTGTTATATTGGCCCGTACTAGATTGTGAAACGGGTTGGCAAGGTAGCATATGAGTTGGAGTTGCCCTAGAGTTGCCCTTAGAATTAGCTTCAATCCATCTAGTTTTCCAAGTATCGCTCTTAAAGAAGTGTTTGGGTGATCCAGCTCTAGTTGTTCCAGTGGACAATGTCGGTGTGAAACACAACCTTAGTTATAAAGAAGTTCCGGTGGAGATATTGGATCGTCAGGTTCGTAAGCTAAGAATTAAAGAAGAAGCTTCAGTTATAATTTTGTGGAGGAATTAGCATATTGAGGGAGCTATGTGGGAAGCCGAAGCAGATATGATGGCTAAATACCCACATTTATTCCCTTCCAGCTTAGTTTTAGCTTGAGGTATCAATTTTTCCCTTAATACTGTATTCAGTTTCGTGGTCAGCTCTTGTATCCCAGTTCCTTTCATGTAAATGGATGTAATAGTGATTCGAGAATCAAGTTTAGTCATGTAGTTCAAATCAGAGTTAGTCACTCCGTCAGTTTTCAGCATGTATGTTCAGTATTTGAATATGGTGATTGCATTTCTCTGTTTCTGTATGTTTACCCACATTCGAGTATGAATGTTCTCAAGGAGGAGATATTGTAATACCCTAGAATGCCTATTACTAGACCCGAGATATAAAAATGAAAAGTAGCAAAATTTTGGAAAATTTTCTCAGAACGGGTTGTTGTCCGGGTTGGGAGTAACGGCTCTAGGAACGACCCATTTTTTGAAGTAATGGGTCATTGGATATGAGCCATTGTGAGGTGGGTCTGGTTCAGGGAGGAAGTAACGAGTCATGTGACAACTCGTCATTAGAAACAATGAGTTGTTGTCAGCATCCGCTAAGAGGAATCCAGGGAAATGGGCAGTGGTGTCAACGGATGGTTACCACGAGTCATTGTAGCTGGGTACGACTCGTGGAACCTATCATGGTATCAGGTTTGAGGCCAGGTATTCAAGGTGTAACAATGTGGGGTGTAATGGACTGTTGGAGCCAGTAACGGTCCATTGTGATGCTCGTCGTCACTGACAGTGCAGAAATCTCATGTTTTTTATTAAGGGTTTTCATCATTTTTAAGCCCCAAGGTCCTAAACTACGTTGTTTTAAGCTCGAAATGGAGTGTTTTAAGAGGGGTTAAGTCACTCTAATCCTATCCTAATTCATGCATGCAAGCTTAGGGGTTTTGAAAGGTGATCATGTCTAGTTTCATACAAGTACTTCCTCAATTCTCTTTGGGAAATCAAGGAAGTGGTAGAAATTAGATCTCTTCATGTATGTAAGGCTATGAATGGGTGAAATTGTCCACACCCATTCCCAATTCCCTCTCAATTCATGATGTTCTAATTGATGATTCCATGGGGTTTTTACCCAATGCATGAATTCCTAAGTTTTAATCATGGGTATGATCTAAGCTTGTTTTAAATGATGATTTATGATTGATGGGAAGATTTTATAATGTTTTAAATTATAAACTATATTTTTAAGTTTTCTAAATTATGATGCCCATCTATGAATGTTCATGAAAGTTGAGATCTATGAGTTATGAGTTCAAGTATGATGAGATGTTTATGAATAATGTATGATTTCGATATACCCATGTTTATGTTCATGTTTTCAAAATAAATCAAGTTGATTTCATGTATGTTATAGTATTGGGAAAGCCCATATGATCAAGTTTGTTTTAGGATTTCATGAATTAGCTTACCACATGATTTTGGAGTCAAGACTCCCCTTATTTTCATCTTATGGTATGGTTTGAATCAAGGCTCCTCATGTAATGTTTTCAAATTATGCATGTATTTTATTATTAAGCTTTTTCACTAGGCGATGGTCAGCTTCATAGAAAAATAATGGAGAGCATATGCATGTTTTTGGGAGTAGTGTGTAGCATCGAGTAGGATAAGGGTCAGTCAACCTTGTGCCTCAGAACTACGCAGCAACATAGGTTATTTTTATATTTTGGGACCTCCCTTGTGAGATTCCTATGCACCCAAGGGGCCTTGAACTTGATATTGATAGCATGGTAGCATCCTTAGCCCTGACAAGGCTTTGGAAGGCTCTGCCCACTTGAGTGTGATAGTTTGGACCACATAAGCTCTATCATGTTGATGTCAGTTATATGACGAGTCTTCCATTGTTCCTCATGATTTCAATTATTCATGTTCATAAATCATGATATTATGTTTTCAGCAGGTTTGAACCAATGTTCAGTTTTACTCATGATTATCATTTTTTAGCTTTGGGTCATTCGATACAGTTAGGATGTTCAGTTATGTTCAGATCATGATTTCAGAAAATAGCATGCAAGCCCTACTCTCAGAATATTATCTTGATTATGTTTTGTACTATGCATGTTTAATGATTTTACTTACTTAGCGGTTTTACTTATCTTGGATACTCGGTACATTCCACATACTTTATGTTGTATCGTCTTATGATACATGCTCCGAAATCCAGGCTTAGTCCCGCTGATAGTCTGATTCCCGAGGTTAGATTTCCCCCAGCCTCAGTTAGTGAATCCTCATCTTGTGAGGGCCCTTTATTATTAGTTGTATTACGTCTTTTTAGTTTCAGATTCTAGTGAGTTAGTTGGGGTCTTGTCCCATCAACTCGTCAGTGTTAGAGTCTTTTTTGGAAAAAGTTGCATTTCAGCTTTAGACTTGTGCATGTAATCAGATGTTATGTCTTGTTTAGATTCCACTACATTATTTATGATGATCTTCCACTTATCTATGATTGAATTAGATGTAGTTGCGAAACATACCGAACATAAGGGAAAAAAAGAAAATTTTTGCTCCTTGAAAAAAAACCGTGGTAAAAAAATCCTTGGAGTTTATTGCTATTCCATTATGAGCAAAGATGAATATAAACATGGGTTATTAAACATTTGGCAAAGTAATATTTACCAATCAATGGCAACTCATATTTTCGGCACAAGATTATCCTTTTCAAAACAATCCTGACAAGGGCATCCATTCAACTAAGAAAATAATTTAAAAACACCAACACTCTAAGAAATTAAGCCTGATAAGGGCACAAGAGATTCAAGAAATAAGAAATAGCTAACAAGAGAGACACATCCAACCCCTAACTATGAATTTACATTGTCTCCAATGTATAATTTAAAAGAAAAGAAGGGTAAGAACTCCTTGAGTCGACTATTCTTCAGCATCATCATCAGCCTCCTCATTCTCATCAGCCTCTTCTCTCTTCTCAGCTCCCTCCTCCTCATCAAAGACCTCAAATAGGTCATCAATTGGTCCTCGGGTTATCGAGGGGGAAGCCATGGCCTCATCAATAAAGCTCTTGTCGGGGTCAGCCATGGGTTCCCTTTGTTGGAGCTCTTTCATATCAACTCGAAGAAAGGAGACTGCTCTTTCAACCATGTCCACATGGGAGCATAATTTGTTCAAGCTTTCAAATACATCCGTTATCACCTTTTTCATCGACCTTTGTATAAGAGCAGGCAAGTCTTGATCCAACATTTGGAGTTGGTTTTCATATGGTCTTGTCATCTCTGCTAGCTTTGGGGTTCCACTCGGTTGAGAGGATGAAGGAGGAGGTGAAGGCCTATGGAATGGTACCTCTCCGAAAGCATGCCCTGACATCTCAGGGTTCGGCTTATTGAGGTTGGGATCCATAGAGGGTTGAGCTAGGTCATGAGAGATGGAGTCTTCGGGTATATACAAGCCTTCTACCCTCTTCCTTTTACTCCTAGAAGTATCAGTGTCCCACATCTTCTCTACACCAACCACACCCATGGAAGAGCTAGGCTTTTCATTAGGACATAAGGGGACTCCCACTTTTTGGCAAAGTTGACTTATGAGCACTGGGTATGGCATGGAGAGGCCTTAGTCTAGCCTTTCTCTCCATTTTGGAGGCCACCACTTCACCAACATTTATAGGCATCCCTGACATGATGCAAGCAATAGAATGGCCACCTCAAGGTTTCCCCGTTGATCATTTTTAGATGGCATGATACGGGAGCATATATATTCTAGCCACAGCTTGGGCTCAAACTTCAAGTCCTACCTCGTAGTTTCACCCCCCATAGTGGCCCATACTGGCTAACCATTGGCAATGATGTCCGCTACCCAACTGAATTGATTCTCTTAGGCTTCCATCCTCACTACAAACTCGATCCTCGAGTCGATCTCATCTTCCCAAAAAATGGCATTGATAGCATCAGGAGTGATGTCCACTTACATGTTGTGATCCATGACTGAATATAGTAAAGGGAAATTATCTATGTTCCCTTTGTGCTTCATTATATCTAGCCTCGCTTGATACGGGGCATAGAACTCTAGCACCAAATTTGGGAAGTAGTTCGGTAGAGGCTCTATGAACATGTGCCAATGTCTTTCACTGAATTGAGTGTTGATGTTTAGGAAGTCATCTCCTAATCCTACAAGGTCGAAGCCTTTCTCCATAGTCATTGGCCTACCTAATCATGTGAGGTAGTGTTCCTTCATGCCCGGCACATAGAGGATAATAGAATCCCTGGTGTTGGTGGAGGTTGGGGTTGCCTTTGTTTTGCCCTTCCCCTTGGTTTTGGCTGTGGAAGGGGCCTTATCTTTGCCTTGTTGTTTAGAGGAAGTCATGATCCTTCATAACAATGTTAATGCCATAAACCAACTATTTTTATGTTTTCCTTTAGGAGAATTAAAAGAAAACAACTATGCTATGGTAAGGAATAAAAATAAAAAAAGTTGGAAGTCAACCAAGATGAAAGATCAACATTAATAACTGGCAGCACCTACGCTACACCTGCATTTCACAGGGTCAGACCAGTGGTTCAGAAGCGCATTACAGGCCTGCAATAGAATCCTCAACAAAACATAGGGCTCCTGTGTTCCACCTGCATTTCGCAGGATCCCATCTGCGGTTCACAGATTGGAATGCAGGACGAGGGTAGTGACCTGATATTGAACCCCTTACTTGCGCTTCAGCCTGGATTTCATAGATGAGGTTCTTCTATTCGTAGATGGTCGGCAGTGGCCAACATAGATATTTTTCTTTCTCAAGCACGAACATATTACACCTAATGGGTACTCATGCTTCCCTAAAAGATTATTAATCCATTATACAACCTGCAAACCATTGAGACCACTCAACGCTTTATCTTAAGATGGACGTTACCCCGTCTATCATCAGGAAACATCAAGTGCCCAACCCAACTCAAAATTCTCAATTCAGCTTCACACTTCATACAACTCACTAACAATATCACATTTCTCATTCATAAGTAGCATAAAAAAGAGAATGATGATTTCCCTTAAGAAAGACGTCAACCAATCTATCATTAGAAAAAATCAGGCATTCTAGCACATGGGTTATTCAGATTTCACCCCTAACTAATATTTCAAAATATTATATACATGCAAGAGATGACGCATTATCAATAACAATTTCTATCCACATTTTACAATTTGAACTCCCCCACCATACCCACAACAAACAATGCTATCAAATAAGTAAATAACATAATATGGGTAATGTGGAGACATGGGTTAAGAAGAATTTGAAAGTAGCATGCTTGATTTCATACTACAGGTACACAGAATCATGAAAATGAAAAATATGATAAGCACACATACCAAGTGAGATGAGAGAAGAAATGCATTTGAATACTTGAACCCTTTCTTCCACAATGGTCGACCCAACAAAAATTTTGTTGTTCTTGCTTGAGCGTTTTTAGAGACAAGAGTAGGTGATGGTAATAAAATGGTGAAGGGCAATGGGTTTTATAGAGGGAGGAAGTTGAGTGCATTGGTGGGTTTAAAGGTGGAGTAAAAAGGTTTAATGGAGAAGGTGAAATAGTTAGTAATGGGGTTATGGGAAGATAAAAAGATGAAGAGAAATGAGGGTGATGGGATGTGGGAAAAATGATGAGTTTTGGGTCGGCCATAGGTCGAGTTTGGTCAACGGGTCAGTCAAAATCTAAATGATACTTTATACCCGCGCCTGAACTGGACCTGCGGCCGTAGGTGAACACCTGTGAACCGTAGTTCCAAACCCAGGTTGCCTTGTTTTGGCCTAGTTTTCTTCCTCTCACCTGCGCCGGACTTGCATTTTGTGGGTCTGCACCTGCATTTTGCAGGCGGCTCACAAGTTCCCCTTTTTTCAGATTCTTACAAGGCATTTTGGCCCGATCCTATGCTACACCTGTGTCATGCCCCACCTTGGGAGGCATGATTGGTAACTAGTGCCACATTGGGATCTAAGCTGATCTGGCTGGGCAAAAGCACCATTGGTGCCTACCAGTGTCTCATAATCAAGAAACAAAATCTTTATATCTCAATTGTAAACACAGCCTCAGGCCGACAAGGCCATGTAGCACCTATGAAAGAAAATAGCTAATCCAGCCAATAGAGAACTAAAAGGGATTCTATGTGGGCCGACAAGACCACCATACTGTCTAGTTATAACAAAAATAAAAATAGGCAGCTATACTGGGCCCCACCCGACCAACACATAAAATAAGACATACACGGGCCCCACACGGCCAACAATAACCAACTGACTAAAAATAGTAGCCTGCAAGCCTCTAAGAATGAGAATATTGGTCAGGACAAGGCCCCGACCTACCCAAAATCTATACAAATAAAATACTGTAATCTTTACAACCTAGAAACTCCGAATGAAAGAAGCTAGTCATACTGCTGGCCCTGAATAGCTGCTAATGGAGGTCCTGAACTCTGTCTATTTATACCTGCAGACAAGTATGCAATGCCACACAGTTGGGCGTCAGTATAATATGTACCAAATATTAAGTAAGTAACAGAAGCTGATTAAAATTGATAAAGAACTAAAAGTGAACAGTAGTAAGGGCCAGAAGCTAACCTGTACGCTTTCTTATCCATAACCTGAATATGGTAAATCACTACATGTATATAAGCTGAAGTTGTATCATTATTCATTCATTAGCTATAGTTGGCAGAAAAATATACAGAAAAGAACCTAATCTAGCCCCCATAAGCCGGGAAGGTACAAGCAACACAGAATAGCCTACCTGGGCCCCCATAAGCCTCGGCAGGTGACAATCAGTCTACATACCCCTATTGGTATCCCGTAGATTCTTCAAATAAATGTAACAGTATTTGACCCATATGAGCTCCTGTAACTATATCTGAGTCATCTGGGCTCCTGTAACTACATCTGGACCCCGAGCCTTGGCTCGACTGAGGGTCATAACGTAACTACTGTAACTGGATCCCGAGCCTTGACATAGAAGGGAGAAATGCTTACATGTTGCCTATGGCTGTTTAGGATTCAATTTGGAGTAATTCTGACAACCTGTACTCGGTGCGGTTCCGATATACCGGGTGAATTTTCAAAAAATAACTCCATCGAAATGCTTCCCGTAGGCCTAGAACTTGATACCCGAAGTTAATATGCATTTGGACAGAGCTTGGTAGTTTAATTTGAGGAAAATATGATGAAATTATCGCCCACTCTCTATTCTCTGCCGAGGAGAAATGTTGAAATGAGTTAATCCAACATGAAGGGGCCTTTCATTGTTATTGAGGCGGTGGGCAGGGAGCGCTGCCCTAACACGCCAAAAAACTTTTGGTAATTATTTGATGTTTTTATGCAAGGTTAAGCAAAGTACGGGTTGTATATTGGTCGTAGATGACAAGGTAAATATGTACAATCAGAAAACCAAAGAGTATGTGGAGTTCATACGTAAGGGTCAACTTTTAACAATCATATCTCCAAATAAATAATGAATTAGAAGCCCCACGACCTATAAAATTAAAGGTATTTGAATCTAGTTTTCTAAACATCAAACCACTTCTCAGTCGGAGTTCGGAGAAAGAAGTTATGGGCATTTTACCAAAGAACTGCGAGCGGTGACACGGGCATGACGCCCTAGCNGCCCTAGTTACTTAAAATTTGAGTTTTTACTTGTATAAAACATTTTCAGCTCAATATAAATTGACCAGATTGATAAGGATTCCATTTCTCTCTCAATTCAGCATCTAGGATAAAGAAAATCAAGGAGGAACATCAAGCAAAGTTCAAGAAAATCACAAGATAAGGGGACATTACTTTGCCAAGTGTATTAGGGGCTGTTTTGGAGCTCGTTTTGGCAAGATTTTAAAGGAGTTTTTCTGCATTTCAAAATCTTTTTGGAATTACTATATATCCATCTTTTATTAGGTGTTTAAACCAGGAGAAAAGGTAAGGATTTCTCCCCTTTTAAACCTCTTAAATTGCAAAGCGAAAATCTGGAAATTGACAGCTAAGTGAGCTGCCGATGGACTGTTTGTGAGCTGAGTTTTGCTCGTTTTCCTTAGGCGTTTTGGCTGTTTCTTTTGCTGTAATTATACTTAATATTGAGGGGAATAATTACAGAAAAACTAAGGTAAAATTTCCTCTTTTTACTCCCTCAAAAGTTAATGAAAACTAGTTGAGAAAATGGCTAAATGTTGTTGATGTTGCCGTGTGTTGTTGTTGCTATTTTGACTGCCTCTGGTTAGTTATTTTGGCTGCATTTTTTTTGCTATAAATTAAGCTTATTGTTGGCCTATAAAACCAATGGATTAAGGAGGTTGAAGGATGATGATTGAAATAGGAAATCGGCTAGAGAAAAGTTCATCGGAGAAAGGTATGTAAGGCGCCCCGTCTATCATTCTTTTAAGCACGATTCATGTGTTTTGAATCGAATGAGCCAACGACATCTTTAAAAGTCTTGAGGCACTATGCTAAGCTTCATTTCAGATTTAAATTTCCATGTTTTATTGAGGATAAATATTAAGGTTATGCCTAGCCGAAGTGAGACATCTAAACTGTGATATTGTGTTGATTGTTGTCGTAGTTGTACATTGAGTTGGAGACCCCTCAGCATGGGCATTGTTAGCTGGTCCTTAATTTATGTCATGTGTATATATATGAGATATTAAATGTGTATAAAGGTCTGGTTGCTAACTAAAATTGGTGATAGAGCCAAGATGAGGACGTGTAAACGCTTTTAGGCCACGTAAAGACGTCACAAGCTATTAAAGGTAAACGAGCTTATCGAATTAGGATTACCTGGTTATGGTTTTCCTTTATCTTATGTGTACGTTATGAAATATGTCAGGCCAAGGGGAGATTTCATAATTCCTTTCCCTTAAGCCGAACAACAAGCTATCGAGTTTCTGAGCTCTAATGTCCCTTGAACACGATCTATAAATTTTGTTGAAACCTTAGGTCATCCGCAGTTCCGTATGATTTATACAAGTTTTGAATACATGAAATTAAGTTCTATTTTCTATCTTTACATGTTATATGTACTCAATTCTAGTTATGCATTACGAAGGAGGCCTATGCAAGCCACATGTTTAGTATTCATCATTTCTATAATGTACGTGTTGAGCTGGTCCAGTATAAGCCATATCGGCTCCATTTATGATTTTGTCTAAGATTTATTGATTTTACCCCGGTGTGGTACACCGGATAGAGGTCTTGTTATTTTACCCCGGTATGGTACACCGATTGGACGGATTTTACCCCGGTATGGTACACCGACTGAAGTCATTTTTATTTTTACCCCGGCGTGGTACACTGGCTGGACAAATTGTATATAGATTTTATGATCGGCTTTCTGTTGGCATTTTAGTTATAGTCTTTCTTGTGCATTAGATGGTTGCATTTACACTTCAATAATGAGTTATTGTCAGTTTTCTGTTTTCAGGATTTCGGGTTGTTACTACTCCTTATTTTTGGCCCAGTTATCATTTTTATCTTATATTTTTACAGTTTTCAGCCTTACATACCAATACATTTTATTCGTACTAAAGTCCCTTCATCTTGGGACCCTTCCTGCAATCGTGCTGTAGGTACAGGCCGAGGCTCAGATCATCGGACGTAGTAGGAGCCAGATTTCAGCAGAATAGTGGTATGCTCCTCTCTTCCAAGAGCCATGTCCTAGTTTGGACTATTTTTAGTTTTGTGTATAGCATGGGTAGGTCGAGGCCCTGTCCCGTGCATTTCAGTTTGTTTACTAAGTAGAGGCTGATGTGGACTAGATTGTATAGTAGTGTGGGTTGTGTAGTCGAATTGGTGTTTCATTGCTTTGCTTAGCTTTATTGTAGCCTTGTTGGCTTTCCAGGTTGCATATTTATAATTGTCAAGGAATTATTGGCCCAGTATTTATCTTGGTTGGTTGTGAAAGGTGTCTTGGTCAGCCTTAGTGCTACATTTATAGGTGCTATATGGCCAGACTTGGTATCAGAGCGAAGTCGTGTCCTAGGGAGTTCACAGACCCGTGTCTAGTAGAGTTTTGCTTATGGGTATGTTGTGCACCATACTTATAATCAAGAGGCTATAGGACATTTAGGAATTGTTTCACTTCTTTTACTAATAGTTCGTGCTATAAGTCAAGATCATAAGTACTGTGATATCTAAATCGTATTATTGTTTCAGAGTATGCCCAAGTACGAGGTTGATTGGCACAGCCATTAGGGAGGGTGATCTTGGGCAGATTTATATGCCCAAGTGATACTCCAATGCGTCATTTCGTCTTGTTTATCTATCAATGTTTGTACATTCTCATGTAAATTGTAGTAAAATGTGAATTTATACTAACCAACATGATTAGCGTTGTT
>JACEIK010003322.1:109790-128812 GCA_018107945.1 Datura stramonium | reverse complement strand
TCTAGACAGACATAACAAAGAAAACTTAGGGACTCATCCCTATACAACTCGGCTCTATAGCATGATCTGAGAAGAAGGAGGGGTAACCATACTATCATTCCTCGTAGCCTCTTGCTTATAAAATGTGGTGCACAAAACATTTATAAACAAGACTTTACTAGACACAGATTTCAGACTCCCTGGAATATGACCTGCTCTGATGCCAAGTTTGTCACGCCCCACCTTGGGAGGTATGACTGGAACCTAGTGCCACACTGGGATCTGAGCTAACCTGGCTAGGCATAAGCACCACTGGTGTCTGCCAGCGTCTCATAATCAAGAAAACAAATATCTATATCTCGGCTGTAAACATAGCCTCGGGCCAAAAAGGCCACGCAGCACCTGTAAAAGAAAAAAGCTAACCCAGCCAATACAGAACTAAAATGGATCCTATGCGGGCCGATAAGACCATCATGTTGTATAGTTATAACAGGAATGAAAACAGGCAGCTATACTGGGCCCCACATGGCCAACACATAAAATAAGACATACGCGGGCCCCACACGGCCAACAACAACCAATTGACTGAAGACTGTAGCTTGCAAGCCTTGAAGAATGAGAATATTGGTCAGGATAGGGCCCCGACCTACCCAAAAGCTATACAAATAAAAGACTGTAATCTCTACAACCTAGCAACTCCGAATGAAAGGAGCTGGCCAAACTGTTGGCCCTGAACAGCCGCTAATGGAAGTCCTGAACTTTGTCTGTCTACACCTGAAGGTAAGTATGCAGCGCCCCATAGTTGGGCATCAGTAAAATATGTACCAAATATGTAAGGCAGTAAAAGAAGCTGATTAAAACTGATAAAGAACATAAATTGAACAGTAGTAAGGGCCAGAAGTTAACCTGTACGCTTTCTTATCCATAACCTACATATGGTAAATCACTACATGTAAATATGTTGAAACTGTATGAGTATTCATTCATAAGTTATAGATGGCAGACAAATATACAGACAAGAACCTAATCTAGCTCCCATAATCCGGGAAGGTACAAGCAACACAGAATAACCTACCTGCGCCCCAATAAGCCTCGGCAGGTTCCAATTAGTCTATATACCCCTATTGGTACCCCATAGACTCTGCAAATAAATGTAACTGTATCTGAGCCATCTGAGCTCCTTTAATTGTATCTGAGTCATCTAGACTCCTGTAACTGCATCAGAACCCTGAGCCTTGGCTCGACTGACGGTCATACGTAACTGCTGTAACTGGATCCCGAGCCTTGGCTCAACTATGGATCATAATGTATCTGTTGTAACTGGATCCTGAGCCTTGGCTCTACTATGGATCATAATTTATCTATTGTAACTGGATCCCGATCCTTGGATCAACTATGAATCATAATGTATCTGCTGTAACTGGATCCCGAGCCTTGACTCCACTATGGATCATAATGTATCTGTTGTAACTGGATCTCGATCCTTGGCTTGACTATGGATCATAATGTAACTATTGTAATTGGATATGGCCCTCACAACCTCTATCTGGTCCTTTCGAACATCATACTGCCCCTACAATCCTAGCCCTATAGGCCACAACATCCAACAACCCAAACGTCGTAAGGAAAAACCATTCAAGCTAGGGTTAGCTCTGACAAGGGTTACTATATCATCGTTGTCATCTCAATTCTATTCATAACAGCTGACCATAATGGGCTTACTCTAGAATACTTGTCCTCTACGTAGATCAATAGTGGGCTTCTACTAATCGAATATTCTCCTAAGAAGTCTGCCCTAACCTTCCATAGACAACTTATTATAACTCTTAGCTTGGAGTTAATATTGTAACACTATGGTTCTAGTCGTTTAGACACTAACTTGGTCTATTCAGATTTCATATGTTTTCTCTAGATGATTCCATACCTTGTAAGTATGTTATCTAGACTTATCCATTCCCAGCAACCTGTACCTAAGTATCTTATAAGAGTAGGTTGGGGCATTGGCCCCATCTCCAGCTAGTCACACGGCTTCCTTCTTAGGGTATCTACTGCTCTATCAAACTAGTAACAACTGGGGTTATGCCCTGAGTGACCTATATGAAAAGCATCGTGTTGACTGAAACAAACTGTCACTAGCAATAGCCTCATGTGGCAGACTGACCCCCAATTCACTAGGTGACCCTGATGCTGCTGACTCTAGGGTAAGACCATACTAACATAATTCTGGCCCTGGAGGCATCAAGGTACGCCAACGGCCTCTGGCGAGCTTTGCTGACAATACTGGCGCCAAACTGGTAGTTATATCACCCGGTTGTGCCTATGCTATTCAACTTACTAACTCAGGACCAACAACTGTCCGCA
The DNA here is from genome assembly GCA_018107945.1 of Datura stramonium. NCBI lineage: Eukaryota > Viridiplantae > Streptophyta > Magnoliopsida > Solanales > Solanaceae > Datura > Datura stramonium. Next base: position 126,472 of record JACEIK010003322.1, on the reverse strand, counting down.
AACTTCTAAAGCCTAGGCATGACACCAAAACACCAATTCTATTAACAGAGTGAACAGGAGGACGGAGGAGTTTCTAGGAAATTTCTAGCATGAGTCACACTTAACATCGTCTCTTCTGAAAAGGGATACTGCCATATACTCTTAAAATTCTTTCTAGCAACGAACCACAACATATGTAATCATAATCTACTGATAGTAGCTAATCTCGACATACATGATCCTTATATACTAGCAGCAGCTAATTACAACATGTAAGATCGTTGTCTACATTCAAAAAATAGTTCATATTATCATACGACGAGAATAACTTGCCGAAGGAATAATCCTTAACATACCTCGAATGTCGATTCTTGTTTCACTGAAGAGTTTCAACCTGTAACTGGCGCTTCCACTCAACTGCAGCCCTTACACTAAGAGAATAAAGCGATTTTAATAGTAGGAGTCGGCAAACAATAATATCTTTCGATATTAATATTAACTATAATTCAACTTTGTTTAATTCGGCTGAAAACTCACAATTTTTCAAGAGTTTAAAAGGGATAAATTCTTACCTATTTCCTATGACCGTTTAGGATTCAATTTGGAGTAATTTTGATAAGCTTTACTCGGCGGGGTTCCGGTAAACCAGGCGAATTTCAAAGAAATAACTCTGCAGAAATGCTTCCTGTAGCGTAACATGATGAAATCCGATGAAATTGTTGCCAACTCTCTATTCTCTAGCGAGGAGCAATGTTGAAATGAGTTAATCCAACAGGAAGGGGCCTTATATAGTTATTGAGGCGGTGGGAAGGGGAAGCGGCGCGCCACCCATCGCGCCAGGCATGGGTGTGCCGCGCGCTGGCCATAGTGCTGGGCATGGGTGTTCCGCGCACCAGCCATAGCGCCAGACCTGCTGGTGCGGTGCGGTGCCCAAGGAGCCTGGCCCCGGCCTCCTACTCATTCAATGCCACGTTCATGTATTCATCCCCCAGGGCTTTTTGCGCATGGCCGTACTTCAAAACTCTCAACATACATACACACACGTCGGTTAAATGATAGAGATTTACGGGGTGTAACAACTTGAGTATCATGGATTGTCACCTGTGTTTCACAAGTAAGGCAAAAAAACCTTCATTTTCTTCCAGCTTTCTAGTTCCCTTTTGCACCTAGACTGCATTTTTGCATGAGCACCTGCATTTCAAAGGTCTCATGCAGCTTGTTCCCTGTTTTTCACTTGGTATTTAATCCAATCATCCTATAAAATCGAAAACAACAAAACATCTAAAATAATTGAGTTAAAAACACTTAGGTTTCCTCCCTAGAAGCACCTTTTTTGGCGTTGTGGCTGGACTAGGCCATCACTAAGAATCATTCAATCGGAGGGATCATCCTCCTCCTCATCTTTATCCTCACAATCAGTCCCTTGCTCCTTGTCTTCATTAAGAACTGCAATCTGCAATCACATTACATTCATCAAGGGATGTCGTTGGTTGACACACATTGAAGGAGACTTCTTCACCAGCAACTCCGAATTTTCAATTCCCCTAACTCCACATCAACAAGTTCTATCCATGTAGCTAGAAGTGGTTACCCCAAAATTATTGGAACCTTAATATCCATGTCATAATCCAACACGACAAAATCGGATGGTAGAATAAACTTGTCTACCCGGACCAAGACATCCTTAAGAACTCAAATGGGATAATTGATTGAGCAATCTTCCATTAGAAGCCTCATTGTTATAGGCGTAGGACTTTCCAAACCTAACATCTTAAAGATTTTGAGAGGCATTAAGTTGATGCTATCTCCGAGATCACATAGCGCCTTGTTGAACATGGACATTCCAATAGTACAAGGAATAGTGAATGCTCCTGGGTCCTCTCTTTTTGGAGCAAGGTTGCTAGCCATCACAGCGCTACAATGGTGAGACACCTTTGCAATGCCCACATCCATAATTTTCTTTTTCTTTAGCAGCTCCTTCATTATTTTTCATAGCCAGGAATTTGGAGCAACGCATCCACAAGTGATATATTAATGGACAACTTGCTGAACATTTCAATGAATCTGTGGAAATGGTCGTCCTCCTTTGTTTTCACTAACCGCTGAGAGTATAGGGGTGGAAGTCTAGGCTATAAGCCTTTTGTATTGAGAGGCACCTCACCCTCTTTCTCAACATCAGTATTCTCATGAGGATCAGCTACTTTGTCCTTCTCTTGTTTTTCTTCACTATCAATACAAATTAGTGCTCTTGGCACCGTATCACTCACTGCATCATTTTTCGTCGGATCAACAACTTGCTTGGCCTTAACAACTGCATTAGTCACAACTTCTCCACTCCTAGTGAAAATAACTATGTAGTGGTTATCCTTTTTCAGATTTGGTATCGTATCATTTGGGAGGTTTCCTTTAAATTAGGGGTTTTTGGGTTGAGAGATGGTTCATTTGAGCCTCTATATACTTGATAGAGACTGAGTGGGAGCTAATAGTTTGGGCAAGGTTAGACACCTCCACTTTCAATTTCTTTACTCCCTATCAGTGGACTCTACCCTTTTCAACACCCTCGCCAACATCTCCTCAATCTGAATTGCCAACATCACTCACACCTAGTTGTATTTGGGCTGCATCTGCTTTGGGAGGAGGTATGTATGGATTTGAGCTTCTATGATACCCCTTGCAGTTTTGCTCCCTATTCCCCCATCTATCATTTCTCTCATTCCACCCTTGATTTTTCCAATTTCTCCAACCTTATTCTCATCACGAGGGCGCAAAAGTCCTTGGTTGGCACCTTGGTATCCTTGATGAGAACCCCCCATTTGACCTGTCATGCATTGACATTGCTCCTCATATCTAGGAGGTGAACCATCTCCTTCATATTGACCATGCCCTTGTGTCTCCACCACATTCACACTCTTGGCTTCTGCCCCCATAACATGTTTAGTCATTACTTCAAGGTGAGTCATCATTTTTCCCAAGGTTTCATCTCTTTCCTCATCACGCCTTCTCATTTCCACAGTCACAAGGCTAGTAATGGCACCACTTGAGGACACTTCGATGTCTCTAGTGTGCCATGCTCTATTTTTTTTTGTCATCGATCAAGGAGAGCTTTAGCCAATCCATATGTGTGGTCCATTAGGGACCCACCAGCAAGGTTGTTGGCCACCGACTTATTGATCGAGTCAAGGGAACAATAGAAGCTTTAGAGCAGAACTTTATCAGGAAAACCATGATTAGCGAATATTCAACTTTCTTTTTGAAGCGGAGCCAAACCTCATGCAGGGGCTCTCCTAGGAGTTGTCTAAAATTGGTAATCTTTTCCCTCAATTGAAGCATCCTCGAGGGAGGGAAGAATCTATCCAAGAAAGACTCTGTTAGCTCCTGCCATGAAGTGATTGACCCGGGGGGAAACTCTTCTAACCAAATAGTGGCTTCTCCAATTAATGAGAATGGGAAAAGCCTCCGAATTGACTCTTGGATAATATTAGTGGTATTAAACGGTTGGCAGATTTTAAGGAAATTATGGAGGTGTCAATTGGCATCTTCACTTGGTTGCCCTCCAAATAACCCTTTTATTTGCAACAAGTGTAGCATAGTTCTTGTCACGTGAAAGAAAACATTCCCTACCTTAGGTGTAGGTGAATAGCACGGGCTACATTGAGCAATATCGGCTCATCATCATCTTGGTCCATGTGGCCGTCCACAAAACATGAGAGTCTTGGCTCATGAAATTCAACCTAACAAGTAGCGAAAACGATGACAATTGTAAATTTACACAAGATGCTTAACTAGCTAAAATAAACAAACAACTACTGGCTATTAACTCTCATTCCCCAGCAACGACGCCAAAATTAATAACGTCCAAATTCACTCCTCGCTAGGAGAGAGTGTACACGGTCATTTGTAATATAATTTACCCAACTTTATCAGTCAGGGTTAAATCAACAGGGAATGGAAAAGATTGTAACTAAAGTTGTATATCAATTGGAACCAACCAACATCATTGCATAAACATTGATAAAGTAAATTTTGGGGGAAAATAAGATCACTATATGATGCTAAAGGAATTAACAATATAGGGCAATGTAAATTTGAAGCAACAATAAGAGAAAGTACTAGGAATGTGTTATTGACAAGGCGTCAATAGGATTGGAGTTCATAAATAAGTATAAAGAATCAACTACTAACCTGAATAGCCATGGATTGGGTTGTACCCGATGTATTTCTGCCGCTTGGGTACATTCTACTTGGGTTCTTTCGAATCCCAAGGTCACACAACAAATTACCTATATTGGCTTGGAGAAGAGTTAAGCTATTTCTAGCCTTAACCCTTGAATGAGTTATGAAAATGGGTTTTGGCTATCTCTAGCCCAACCCCACACCTTTACAATCTCAATTACCCACTAATGCTTTTTCACCCATATCCTACTTCCCTTTCTCAAGCAAAAGCAAGATAAGTAAACACAGTCTATGTTTGCAACCCTAAATATTTTAATTAAAACTTAGAGAAAGAATTAGATTCATGCATAATAAGTGATGTTAAGACTAAATTAATAACACCCAATCTAATCTATATCCCTAAAAAGCACACACCCCTATCAATTAAATTAGCTACTCATGAATGGGGACAAAAGAATTATATCAACAATATATTCATTTACATTCATCATTGAGTAGTAAAATTAAGCTTCAAAATATGCTTCAATGATGGGTTCTTACCCTACAATTTGAAGAAGAAGAAGACTAACTCTTACTTCTCTATATGTTTCCCTCTCTACATAAATTGATATTGAAAAAGTAGTTTTCTTCTAAGATCAACGTGTGTACAAATTAGAAAAAGTCTGCTCCTCTTTATTTTTTCACAGATTCCTATTTTGCCCTAAGAAGCTTCCAAAATGTCCTTGTGCTAGAGCTGGACGATTTTTACCTGTTTCAGCATAGACTCACTTGCGAGGCACCTACGTATCGTAGGTTCCCATCTACGAGACGCGGTCACAGGTCCCATCAGATCGCCCCTCTCGGCTTCTACACTTGCACTGTGAAAACATAGGTGCCAATTTGCGTTCCATAATTAATCTTTAGCTTCAGGCCAGCGCCACTTTGCGCCTCACTTGCATTTTACCAGTGTCAGAACTATGAAATAGAGGTCCTCCACTTCCAGCACTATCTCATCATTCATTTCCTTTGCTTTCTTTTTTTGAGCCTAATATATGCAAAATCGAAGGTAAAAGGCATAAAACCTTCCTAGATGAGCTGAAAATGAAGAAAAACTCATGCTTATAAGCCTAATGAGTTGGTAAATTAGCAACTCATCATACCCATGATGGGGGTGATGATATTTATCAAGAAGGGGAAGCTTAGTCCCTGATATGTTGGTCCTTATAGGATTCTGAGGTGTGATGGCAGTGTGTCCTATGAGTTAGAGTTGCCCACTGAGTTAGCATCAGTGCGTTCAGTATTCTATATGTCCTTGTTGAAGAAGTTCATTGGCAATCTAGCTCTAATTGCATCTTTAGAGAGCATTGTTTTGAAGCACAACCTCACCTATGAAGTGGTTCTGGTTGAGATTCTTGATCGACAGGTTTGAAAGTTTATAAACATGATGGTTGCTTCAGCGAAAGCATTTGGAGGAACCATCTTGTTGAGGGATCTACTTAGGAAGCCAAGGCCGATATGATGGCTAAGTACCCTCACCTCTTCCCTTCTAGCTCAGTTCCAACATGAAGTACTAGTTTCCTCCTAAGTACTCTATTCAATTCCATGTCAGTTTCATGTCCCTCAATTTCATTCGTATCTTAGTATGCATGCATGTTTCAGGAATTTAGTTCAGTGTATATATCTCAGTTCGGAGTCAATCACTCCATCAACACTCAACCTATAGCTTCCAGTTTTGGGATTTCAGCTTTTTTCGTTTTGGGATTTCAGCTTTTTTCCTTTCTTTTTAGCTATTAGCCTCCATTTGAGGATGAATGTTCCCAATAGGGAGATAATATAGCACCCCAAAAGTCCCTAAAACTGAACCAAGATATGGAGTGTGAACTAGCAGAAAAACTAAAAATTTCCCTTGGTAAGACTCTTAGTGCGACCCGTGATATGATGGTACATGTCGTACCAAGAGTCATGATATGAGGTCTAGAGAATTAGAAAAAACTGATCAAGAAACCACGAAAAGACTCAATAAAATCATAGCATAAAGGTACAGATCGCGGTAGGAGTTGTACCACTAGGCAGGCAGTTTTTAAGTGTGATTTCCTAAGGGTGTTTTCGTAACTTCCTATGTTTTTAAATCCTAAACTAGGTTATTTTAGATTTTCTAAAGGGTTTATTAGATGGTATTATTTAGCCTAAACTCTCATTCCTCTCAAAAATATCATAGATTGAAGCTCAAACCTCTTAAGAAACTAGGGTTCTTCTTCTTCTTAACTCTCTTGGGTCTCAAGTCTAGGAAAGAATCCATCAAAACCCAGGTATGTGGGGTCATGAATGGGGGATTTCTTCCACCCTCATGTCCAATAAGAATCTCATTTATATGATTTCAATTCCTTCAAGTCTCCAACTATGATTTTCATGAATTTTTAGGGTTAGGCCCTTTTTGATGAATAACTCCATGATCTCTTATGAAATTGATTCTCTCATGATTCTATTTATATTTTATTATTATAATTACATGATTTCTATGAAAAACTCTCATGAATCTCTATTTTCAAGTTATGATAGTTTACTCAATTATGTATGAATTTGATGGATCTCAAGCTTATGTATCATGGCTTAATTCTCAGCATTGTTTCATTGATAGTTCATGTATGATAAGCAATTTATGAATTTCATGATTTCTAACTAGTCCATGCAAAATCAAGTATATTTCATGATTAGGATATGAGCACTATGTATATTTTTGGAGTAGTATTTAACACCATATAGGCTGGGATATAGTGCACTCAGATCTCAGAACTATGTGTCACCGTAGGATAGGGGGTCCTTTACAGTTGAGAGTGTCTCTCTTGCCCCTAGCTAAGGGGTCCTCGCTAGCTGAGAATGTCTACTTTATGCTATTGGGCTTATGAGTTATATCACACATTCATGTTTCTTACCCTTGGCAAGGTATAGACACCTTCCTGACCAGGGATACAAGTCGGGCTCCATGATGCTCACTTGGAGTATGTTGGTTATGAGAATCTCCCATTATTCCTCATGTTTCATATTGTTCATGTACAGGATTTATGATATCATATTTTATAGTATTTTTGACCCATTATTCAGTGTTGCGCCCTAGAAAACATGCAAGCATACGCGATCGTACAAGTAATACAGTGGCCCTTTTTAAGAGCCGAATGTCGAACCCACAGGGACTGGACTAATTTAGCGAAAAATCAAGTTCAAGTTCTAAGTTAACCTTCAAAAGTGTTGATTTAAGAAATTTTGGATATTTGTATTTAAATCTAGGGGTGATCACAAAACAATCGGGAAACAATACAAGAAGCAACTAGAGTTAAGACCTAACAATCATGCAATGCTACAATTCACGATGGTTTGAGTATTAAAACTTCAGTTGTTCACTCACAGAGTTGAAATTCAATGTTCATGGTCTGTCGAACCTCTAAGCACAACAGACTAGTCTCACACCTACATCGTTGAGCGGGGATGTGACGTCCTAATTCGTGAGTGGTTTAACTACGTGGATGTAGTTTACGGGGTTTATGCCCTTGATTATTGACTTTCACACCTCTAATAATTTAACCTAACTTAGATTCACAACTACTTCTATGAGCAGTGATGTGACAATTCTAAGTCGGTGTCTAGCTATCATCCCGTTTTCTTAACCAAGCAAAGAAAATTAGGTATAGTTTCTATCCTAACCGTGTATCCTATCCTAAAGATAAGAACTTGCTCCCTGCATTCTTGTGTTCTAACCTAGAGTTACTCTTTCGAGTTTTACCTAAGCTTAACGAGTTTGTTTTCATGGTGATCAAGCATAAAAACATCAATAATTAAGAATGCAAGACAGAACAACAACTAAAAACTCAAACCAAAGATGAATTCATGTATTTTAAATCATATCATGTGGCCTCAACCCTAGAGGAAGGGTTTTATCCACTCATGTTCATACAATTACTCAACAACATAATTAAACTAATGTACTTACAAGAGTAACTAAAAGAGAATGGAAAATAATGAACCCTAGGTAGAGTTCTTCACTTCTCCCTTCACTCATTTCCATTATTCTCCAAATATTTCGTGATAAACTGATAAAAATAAGCAAGTGTCCAATTTATACTAAGTTTATAAATACAAATTTTGGCTGGCCATGGACCAGCTCCATGCCACGCTGACCATCACGGTAGTTTAATAGTGTGACACAGACTGGTCGTGCATGCCCACTGGATGGCTGGCATCGACAATTCCTGTGCGAGGATTGTGCGCATTGCTTGCCATGGCATGGAGGCCATCACACCTCTCGCGCGCCGTGGAATGTATTGGTCGTGCAGCTTCACTGGACAGCAGGTTCTCGCGCGTGCATGGCATGGGTTTGGCATGGTGCTGGGCGTGGCGCACGCACAGCGTGGCACACTGCCTTGCGCGGCTAGCCTGCCCTTGCATTCTCTCATTGCTTTCTTTTACACTTTGATCCAAACTCCATTCCTTCACTTCAACCATCACTATGCATTTTACACCTAAGAAACAAAGACTAATCATGTTGGTTAGTGTATGCACGAAATTACCCAAAATTATATGAGAATATAATAAATTAAATTGACAAACATGACTAAGATTAAGTTATAAACTAGCACTTAGGCATGTAATTATTCCCAAGATCACTACCCCACACTTAAAGCCTTGTTCATCTTCGAACAACTCTATTACATCTCATGCACATGAAGAATTCACACAAAGCTAATTGCAACAAGATGATTCATGTTATGATTACACCGATTGTTTTAGATAGCAAGTTAAAAATAGAGTATGCAAGATATAACCATTAAAATCACATATAACTATGTTAAGACTTTCTAGCCTCAAGAATCGACTCTCAAACTCAACCAACTCATGCAAATCAACCAAATAAGACATCCAACATGAATTTTACCCTTCATCAAACATGTTCCCTCACAACAAGATAGTTACCCATTTTTCTTCACTCATAAACTTTCAAATTATAACATGTATGGGTGTATGGATAAGAAATAATCTCACTCTCACAAAGAATTCAGATGTAACATGTATTTACCCATAAGCTTGCCCTTAGTGTTTTACTCCACTAAGTTAGTAATGTTTGAAAGTAAGATCAAGTAGGACTTAGTGGGTTGTAATGAGAGCTAAGGGACAGGTGGGTACTATTCTGGCCAGCAATAGTGACTATCTTCCCTAAGCACTTTTAATACATCACACTTTCATTACAAATATATTTCCTCTTACTTCACCTTTATTCTTTTCAACTCTTATTTTTCCTCTTTGTTTCCCTATTTCATTAGGCACACTTAAGCTATTAGTAAGGAGTACTAAAGCAATTTTTTCACTCTTTTCTTCTTTTATAGAGTACTCTTATTCATTTTTTTAAAACAAGTGCACCACTAGTCTTCTCTTTAACTCCCACAACTACTATTTTCCTTCTTCTTACAACTTCTCACTCCTTAACTTCTTTTGCATTTTCACTTAAGAGCTTAGGAGTTCTGGATCAAATTTAAGGATAATGAAAAGAAAGGATTAAGCTCATTTAGTGGATAGCAAATAATAGGCTAAAGGATCAATGGGCTAGAAAGGATCATATATTAAAGGTAGGTAAAGAGATAGGTAAATATTGGTTCATTCAAAGAAATGCCTAAATCATCTCCTACAATTGACATCCCTCATTTCATTTTGTATACACACCAGGCAAGTTCTAGTCACTACACAATAGCATGGAATATTAAAACCTTACACTCATAGCACATGTTCAATTCAAGATAAATTCAGTAGACACTTAACTCAGCTAATCACAAGAATTCAGCATTAAGCTTTAAGAACATAGAGTCACATTCAAGAACTTAAGTGTCTCAAATAGAGTTATACCATTGCTAGACATGCTTCAAAATTTACAACACTTGCATCTCACAATCATGTATAGCACATAACAAGAATATCAAGTTATCAATCAACTGAGGGTTCACAATATAAACCTATTGACTAATTTTCCCTCAAGACGGTCATCATCCATCCATCATCGGGAAAAGTCCCTAACTATGACTAACACCAAGTATGTACAGACAAAGAAAAAATTTATTTATCGGTTCAAAGTGCCCCCCTGGGAAAAGAACTGAAAAGAAAAACCAAAGGGTGGTTGAATTATGCTCAACTCCAATTTTTTCGGCCTGGTCAATAAGAGGGAGTCATACTTTGGACTGCTTTTTTCAAAAGAAACTATCTCATAGGCATTCTGGTGGTAAAACCGACGACTACACGGCTATCTCATCAAACAATATCATACCAAGTACCAACTTCACCCGAATTCATTCAGCACGAAGTTTTTGAAATTTTTGAAATTTTTCTCACCTCACACTTGAATTATGTTATGTCCCAAAAGCATCAATTAAAAGTAATACAAGGGTGAGAAATACTCCCTGAGGCCTCTAGGACTAGCTAACAGCATGTTTTTCTTCATTTTTGAAATCGTGGGTCACCGACCCCACACTTATCTTCTTGTCATGCTCTTTCGCTCTTACTTCCCTGGGTACTCAGACTTCCCCTAAATCTATGCTTAACAACCAAAACACACAACACAAGTTAAAAATAACAAAATACAACACAAATTAAAAAGAAAGTGTACTTGTGGTACTCTTGGGTTGCCTCCCAAACAGCGCCTGATTTTACATCGCGACACGACATGGGGTATCCTTTTCAGGATATCCTCAAATAGGTGTTCCCTTTCGAAACCACCTTCTCCTCTTTTTGTTTTTAGATAGAAAAGCCTCCACTCTGTCCCTCTCTTCTTCCAACTTCTTCTTTAATATAAGTCCTCCATCAGATTAGGGCTGAAATGTCATCATCTCCTGCAATAGTGGACCCAGGGAATCTACCACCGCATACTTAGCATCTGACAACACACTAATCTTACAAAGATCTCTATAGTGTGTGGGTGGGTTGATCTCTTGGTAGACTCTGAAGAGATCTTCTTCATCATTGACCCTCATTTTAAGGGTACTAGCTCTTACATTTATGATGGCTCCTCCAGTTGCCAAGAATGGTCGTCCCAAGATCGGGTACCTTATCATCAACTTTAAAGTCAAGAATGTTGAAATCAACGAGTATAATGAACTTACCCACTTTGATGAGAATGTCCTAAATTATTCCCTCTAGTGCCTCTGTGGACTTGTCTGCTAGCTGCAGCATTACTCGTGTAGGCCTCGGTTGATCCAACCCCAAGGTGTTGAACAGAGATAGGGGCATTAGATTTACTGTTGCCCCTAAGTCACAAAGAGCCCTTATAACTTCAGCTTCACCAATTTGTATGGGGAGGGTGAAACTCCCTGGGTCCTTGAGCTTTTTCGGCATCTTTCTCATCACCCTTTAACTGCACTCCTCAGTCAGTGCCACCGTCTGGAAATCCACCAATCTAAGTTTGTTGGCCACCACATCTTTCAAGTACTTAGCGTACTTTGGCATTCCATGCAAAACATCAAGTAAGGGCAAATTGATGTGAAGTTCTTTGAAAATATCAAAGATCTTTTTAAAACATTCTTCCTTCTTGCTCTTCTTGAGCCTTTGCGGGAATGGTGGTGGTGGTCTATGTGCTGGCTATAATGATGATTGTGCATTGTGTTGCACAACACTCTTAGTTTCTCCTTCGTCGACTGCTGGACCCTGTCTAACCAACTCTAGCTGCACCTCATATCTCTTTTCCTTTGGTGGTGCATCAGCCAATTGCTTGCCACTCCTCAGAATGATGGCATTGACCTATCGATGGTTTGTATCTGTATCATTGGGTAACCCTCCCTGAGGTCTAGTGTGGTGAGAAGCTGCTAATTGACCCATCTGCTTCTCTAGATTTCGGGTGACCATCTGCTAATTTTTCAAGTGTGACGTCATTCGTGCCTGATTCTCTGCTAATTGGGTGTGAGTAGCCATAAATTTTTGCAACATCTCCTCAATGTTGTTACTGCTTGACTGGCCACTATTCTATCTATTCTGTTGTTGATACTGCTACTGCTGAGGTTGCTGGTAGCTTTGGCTCTGATTGCCACCCCAAGAAAAATTTGGGTGACTATGCCAATTCTTATTATAGGTGTTCCCATAAGTCTGATTATTTCTCTGAACATTCCTCACAAAATTGACTGATTCAGGATTGGCCCCATAAGATTTTGCATTGTGCCCATTATTAGCACAGATTTCACACCAGCTAGGAGCCTGCTGAATTGCATTCACCTGACCCTGCAGTTGGTTCATACTAAGTTTATTGAACTGAGTCATCATCTGGTGCTGCAATGATGCTAGCTGTGCTGCTAAGGCATTGACACTATCCACTTCTATCAGCCCTATTTCTCTCTTTCCTCCCCCTCTTGATGATTCACTATGTCACTCCGGGTTTCCTTGAGCAATTTTGTTTAATAAAGTGTACAGCTCATCATATTTCTTCTCTAGTGCTTGCCCACCCGATGCAGAGTCTAATAGGATTTTTGTATGTGGGTCTAGACTCTCTACAAAAGTATGGGCTAACAACTCATTGGACTTCTGGTGATGGGGACAAACTCTTAACAATGACTTGAATCTCTCCCAAGCCAAATATAGGTTCTCCTCCGGCCTATGCTTGAAGCTTAATATTTCACTCCTGAGCTTGGCAGTCTTGCTTGAAGGGAAGAATCTGATAAGGAACTTCCTCGAAAGGTCATCCCAAGAAGTAATGGAGTTTGGTGGCTCATCCTTCAACCACCTTTTTGCCTCTCCCAATAGTGAAAATGGGAAGAGGGTGAGTCGGACATAGTCAGTTGACACTCCTATGGGGACGAAAGTGTCACTGATCTCTAGAAAATTTTGTAAGTGTTGTTGTGGGTCCTCATGAGTTATCCCAGTGAACTAGCCACTAGAATGTAATAGTTGCACCATGTTCTATTTCAGCTCAATGTTTCCTCCAGGCTCCGGTTTGCGGATATTGGAGGTCATATTCGTCACTAGTGGGATTGCCACTTCACAAACTGATTGGGCTGCCATCTAATTAGGTAACAACTCTACTTACCCAACTGGTGGAGGTTTTTGTAACTGTTCTTGTAAGCTTTTCAACTTCCGCTCTAAAACTTCCCTCCTAATCAAATGTAGTCGGTGTTCAGGTTCTAACAAAGGTTCCATCAGCTCTCTATTCCTTTCCAGTTTTGTAAGGACAACCTGTTACCTGTAATATAGAAGACTAATACCAAGTTTTTCAACACTTAAGGAAATTAAAAATCACACAAAAACTAAAAATTCGCTAAACCCTGCCAAACCCCGGTAACGGCGCCAAAAACTTGTTGCGCCCCAGCGCACACGCAAGCGTATACGATCGTACAAGTAATATAGTGGACCTTTTTAAGAGCCGGATGCTGAACCCATAGGGACTGGACTAATTCAATGAATAATCAAGTTCAAGTGCTAAGTTAACCTTCACAAGTGTTGATTTAAGAAATTTTGGATATTTGTATTTAAATCTAGGGGTGATCACAAAATAATCGAGAAACAATACAAGAAGCAACTAGAGTTAAGACCGGACAATCATGCAATGCTACAATTCACGATGGTTTGAGTATTAAAACTTCAGTTGTTCTCTCACAGAGTTAAAATGCAGTGTTCATGGTCTCTCGAGCCTCTAAACACAACAAACTAGTCTCACGCCTACATCGTTGAGCGGGGATGTGACGTCCTAATTAGTGAGCAGTTTAACTACGTGGGTGTGGTTTACGGGGTTTATGCCCTTGATTATGGACTTTCCTACCTCTAATCATTTAACCTGACTTAGCTTAACAACTACTTCTATGAGCAGTGATGTGACAATTCTAAGTCGGTGTCTTGTTATCATCTCCATTTTCTTAACCAAGCAAAAAAAATTAGGTATAGTTTCTATCCTAACCGCGAATCCTATCCTAAAGATAAGAACTTGCTACCTACATTCTTGTGTTCTAACCTAGGGTTATTCTTTCAAGATTTTACCTAAGCTTAACGAGTTTGTTTTCATGGTGATCAAGCATAAAAACATCAATAATTAAGAATGCAAGACAGAACAACAACTAAAAACTCAAACCAAAGATGAATTCATGCATTTACAATCATATCATGTGGCCTCAACCCTAGAGGAAGGGTTTTAGCCACTCATGTTCGTACAATTACTCAAAAACATAATTAAACTAATGTACTTACAAGAGTAATTAAAAGAGAATGGAAAATAATTAACCCTAGGTAGAGTTCTTCACTTCTCCCTTCGCTCCTTTCCGTTTTTCTCCAAATATTTCATGATAAACTGATAAAAATAAGCAAGTTTCCAATTTATACTAAGTTGAAAAATACAAATTTTGGCCGTCCATGGACCATCTCCGTGCCACAATGACCATCACAGCAGTTTAATGGCATGACATGGACTGGTTGCGCATGCCTACTGGATGGCTGGCCTCGGTAGTTCCTGTGCGAGGCTTGTGCGCGTCGCCCTGCGTGGCACGAAGGTCATCATTCCTCTCACACATCATGGCATGGATTGGTCAAAAAACTTCACTGGACAGCAGGTTCTCGCGCGCATGGCATGGGCTTGGCACAGCGCTGGGCGCAGCGCACGCACAGCGTGGCATGCTGCCTGGCACGACTAGCTTGCCCTTGCATTGTCTCATTGCTTTATTTTACACTTTGATCCGAACTCCATTCCTTCATTTCAACCATCATTATTTAGTCCCTCCTATGCATTTTACATCTACAAAACAAATACTAATCATGTTGGTTAGTGTATGCACGAAATTACCCAAAATCACATAAGAATATAATAAATTAAATTGACAAACATGACTAAGATTCATTTATAAAATAGCACTTGGGCACGTAATTATGCCCAAGATCAATCAGCTTATAGTTTTACTTATTGTTTCTAACACGTTAAGCTTTATGATTTTACTTACACAACCTTGGGTCACTATACTCTAGTTTATGATAAACCACTCATGTTTTATGACTACCTCTTGATCATGATTTACAGCATGTTGTCCTTTCATAATTTACTTACCCTCCATACTCAGCATATTCAATGTAATGAGCGCATAATTTTGTGCTATGTCATCTCATGATCCAGGTTTGGGTGATCAGTCTCAGTCCCGCCGTGAGATTCACTCTTCCTCCCATTTAGCCCAAATCTTGGTTAGTCCTCATCATTTGAAGAAGTCGGTTTTTAGTTTATGTCTTTTCAGTTACAAATATAGCAGAACTAGTTGGGGGCTTGTCCCATAAGCTCATCCTATGTTTTAGAGGCTTTTCAGACTATGATGTATAGATGCTCAGTGGAGTTGACTTATTATCTCCATTTACTCTTTGCGATATCTTAGACTTCCGCTTATTCTTCCTTTTATGATTTATTTTTTCTTATTGAATGCATATGCTTATGTTATGCATGTACTATGATTTAGCTTGGATTCATTCATGGTTCTAGATCTTGTATTGCGTTCGGGGTCTATGCTCAAGTTGTGACAATATATTTGCATATAACTTCTGCCTACTCTAAGTTGTTTGTATTTTGTCTCTTATAAGTTTCATCTTCTTTGTTCCTATTGAACTAAGTTGGACCCTATCAATACCGCCTCTCTGAATTTGAACCTACCTTGCAACGACTTACATTTTCTCCCATACAAAGCCTCATACGAGGCCATCTAGATACTTGCATGAAAGTTATTATATTGAAACTCCATAAGAGGAAAATGGTCGTTCCAACTCCCTTTGAAATCTAATACACAAGAACGTTACATGTCCTTGAGTGTCTGGATAATGCGCTCGGCTTGTTCGTAAGTCTGCGGATGAAAAGTGGTAGTGAGGTTTACCTGAGTTCCCAAACCCTTCTTGCCACGCCCCATAACTGGGGGGAGGGCGTGACTGGCTCCCTATACCTGACTGACTGGGAAGCCGACTATATGACATTTGTAACTGTAACACTTAGGCCGTCCAAGCCACCTGTCACAATCAACTGGAACACAAACTGGACCCATAATGTCTCAACAATACAGGGTAAACAACTAAAATGCAAACAAGGCTATGAGTATGCTAAACTAAACAACAAAAAGCCGAGAAGGCCACAAACTGAATACCGTTGTACACACTAAGTCCACAAAGCCTCTAAAGAGTAAATTGACTGATGGTCGGAACAAGGCTCCAACCTACCCATAACTGCATCTCAAACTCTAGCTGAAACAAAACCAGTCTTAGCTCCAGAAAGAAAGGAGCATACCAACACATCCACTAATCTCACGAACTGCTACTGTAACTGGCAATCCCGACCTCTACCTGCACCTGCGGCACGAACGCAGGTCCCCGGGCGAAGGGACGTTAGTACGAATGAAATTTACTGGTATGTAAGGCGTAAAACTATAAACATGTAAGATAGCAATGATAACTGAGCCAGAAATAAGGAATAGTAACAACCTGGAATCCTGGAAACTAAAATCTGAAAATAAGTCAATACTGAAGTGCAAATGCAACCAAGTAATGCATAATAAAAACTATAACTGTAATGCCAGCAACCAGAC